>SJYC01147919.1:0-21139 GCA_006408675.1 Madoqua kirkii
TCGAAGAAACGCAAGCTGGAATCAAGATTGCCAGGAGAAATATCAATAACCTCAGATATGCAGATGACACCACCCTTATGGCAGAAAGTGAAGAGGAACTAATAAGCCTCTTGATGAAAGTGAAAGAAGAGAGTGAAAAAGTTGGCTTAAAGCTCAACATTTAGAAAACAAAGATCATGGCATCTGGTCCCATCACTTCATGGGCAATAGATGGGGAAACAGTGGAAACAGTGTCAGACTTTATTTTTTTGGGCTCCAAAATCACTGCAGATGGGGAAACAGTGTCAGACTTTATTTTTTGGGGCTCCAAAATCACTGCAGATGGTGACTGCAGCCATGAAATTAAAAGACGCTTACTCCTTGGAAGAAAAGTTATGACCAACCTAGATAGTATATTCAAAAGCAGAGACATTGCTTTGCCGATTAAGGTCAGTCTAGTCAAGGCTATGGTTTTTCCAGTGGTCATGTATGGATGTGAGAGTTAGACTGTGAAGAAGGCTGAGCGCCAAAGAATTGATGCTTTTGAACTGTGGTGTTGGAGAAGACTCTTGAGGGTCCCTTGGACTGCAAGGAGATCCAACCAGTCCATTATGAAGGAGATCAACCCTGGGTGTTCTTTGGAAGGAATGATGCTAAAGCTGAAACTCCAATACTTTGGCCACCACATGCGAAGAGCTGACTCATTGGAAAAGACTCTGATGGTGGGAGGGATTGGGGGCAGGACGAGAAGGGGACGACAGAGGATGAGATGGCTGGATGGCCTCATGGACTCGATGGACGTGAGTCTGAATGAACTCCGGGAGATGGTGATGAACAAGGAGGCCTGGCGTGCTGCGATTCATGGGGTGGCAAAGAATCGGACACAACTGAGCGACTGAACTGAACTGAAACATTCCTTACAATTCTCTCTCTCTCTTTTTTTTTTTTCTGTACCAATACTTTTTCATGGCACATCTTCAGGTTTGATCTTTCTTCCATTTTAGTCTCTTGTCATAGGCTGCTTTTCTTTGGCCAACTCCTTAAATGTTGGTTTTCTTCGGGATTCTGTTGCTAACCTTTGTCTTTTTTCATTCTATATTTGCCTCTTCTGCCCTCATGCATTATTCTAAACCACCTAAATTATGCATCTAAAAGAGTTCAATAGTTGATATGCAAAAATGGATAGAACTGTAAGTAGAAATAGGTAAATACATTATTTTAGTTGGAAATTTAAGTCTTTCTTATTAGTATAATAGGTGAAAAATTTGTGTGGAAGACTTCACCCAACTTGACCTAGACACTGATATTTATAAAACAACTCACTGAATAACAGTAGACCACACGTTATTTTCACGTACACACTGACCATTCATTAAGATAGTCAGTGTGATGCATTATGAAACAAATCTCAACAAATTTAGAAGGATTGAAATCACAAAGAGAATATTCTCTGATCAAAGCAGAATTCAATAACAAAAGCAGAAATCAATAACAAAAAAAATTGAAAAATTCTCAAATATTTGAAAAATAAACAACACATCTTTAAATAAGCTTTTGAGCAAAGAAGAAGTTACAAAGGAAATTAAAAAGTATTTTGAACTGAATGAAAATAAAAATGCAACATGAAAATTTATGGATTGCATTAAAGTAGTTGGAAAAAATGTAGTTTTAAATGCTTAGCAAAGGAGATATATCTAAAATCTGTTATTTAAACTTCTACCTTAAAAAGCACAAAAAGAGGGGAAATTAGATCAAAAGTAACTCATGTGCACCCATGGTGGATTCATGTCAATGTGTGCCAAAACCAATACAGTATTGTAAAGTAAAAAAATAAATAATTAGAAATCAGTGAAGTAGAAATCGACAGAAGTAGAGAAATTAAATGAAACTCAAAGCTGGTTCTTTGATTAAAAAAATCAGTGAAGGTGATAAACTGCTAGACTGAACAAGAAAGAGAGAGAAGACACAAATTACCAGTATCATACATGAAAAAGGAGACATCAAGATGTATTTTACATTACAAAAAGAAAAGGTAGCAGTACCATACACAACTTTATACAACAAATGGAACAACTTAAATGAAATGGAAAAAAATTCTTAATCCAATTACAAAAACTAATATAAGAGAAATAGGAAATCTAAACATTTTGGTATTTATCTAAAATATAGAATTCATAACTCAGAATTTTTCAGCATGCACACACATAACTCAGGAAAGACGACTTCACTAGTTAATTCTACCAAATATTTAAAAAGAAACGGTACCAATCCTATTAGGACTGTGTGAAGCAGTAAAGAAGTTGGGAGTACTTCCCAACTCATTTTACGAGTTCAACGTTACTCTGTGTCCAAAACTAGATATTATTAAAAGAACAGAAAACAATAGACAAATATCTTTCCTGAACTTAAATATAAATATGCTTAATGAAAACAAAGTATACCAGATAATATATAAAAAGAACAATATAGTAGTATAATGGTCATGTAGAGTGTATTCCAGGAACTCCAGATTAATTTAGCTTTCAATCAATATAATTCATATGAAGAACATTAAGGAAAAAGTCATGACCATATTAATAAATTCGACTTGAAAATATATTTGACAAAATTCTGTACTCGTTCACATTAAAAACTCTGAGCAGACTGAAGATAGAAAGGAGGTTCCTTTAAGTATGTGAGATGACATGTTAATTAGCTTGACTATAGTAATGATTTTACTGTATATCAAATCATAATGTATTGGAAATTTTTATCTTCTGATGTTTTATCCTCTGAGCCACCAGGGAATCCCATATCAAATCATAATGTATTCCTTAAATATATACAGGTTTTCTTAATGTATATCTATATATTTAAATCTACCAGGCTAATAGGTAAAAGGTATATCTCATTTTAATTTTTAAAATTTATGCTAGTGAAAACATGTTTCTATATATATTGGCCATTTGCATTTCTTTCTGTGAAATGTCTCCTCATATGCTTTGTTTTGTTTCTATTGAGTTATTCGTATTTGTCATTTGGATTTATAAAAGCTCTTTATTTTAAAAGCTTATATCCTTCTCTGTCATAAAAGGAACTTTCTCATCTATCTCATCTAAGAAAGACTTAAAACTAACATCACATATCTTAGAAAAATACTGAAAGTTTTTCCCTAAGATCAGGAAATGGCAAGTAGGTTTGTTCTCAAGACATCAGCTCACGTTGTACTGTAGATTCTAGCCAATGTAATTAAAGTAGGACAGATAAGTAACAGGCATACAGATTGGGAGGGAAGATTACATAGATAACCCAGAGGAATCTACCAAGAAAAAAAAAAAAAAAGAGCTACTATAACTATTCAATGCATTTGGCAGAGTTGTAGAATATAAGCTCAAACTGCAAAAAATTCAGCATATTCCCATATACTAGCAATGAAAAAATGGAAATGAAAACTTAAAAATAAAAAAATTTAAAATATAAAACATTTAGAGAAAAACAATAGCATATGTGCTGCTGCTGCTAAGTCACTTCAGTTGTGTCCGACTCTGTGCGACCCCATAGATGGCAACCCACCAGGCTCCCCCGTCCCTGGGATTCACCAGACAAGAACACTGGAGGGAGTTGCCATTTCCTTCTCCAATGCATGAAACTGAAAAGTGAAAGTGAAGTCGCTCGGTCGTGTCTGACTCCTAGCAACCCCATGGACTGCAGGCCACCAGGCTCCTTCATTCATGAGATTTTCCAGGCAAGAGTACTGGAGTGGGGTGCCATTGCCTTCTCCAAGCACATGTGCAAACCTACACAATGGAGAATATGCCAAAAAAAAACCCTTAGAGAACTTTTTGACATCTAAATGTGTGTGGGTCTTAGGAAGCATCACTGTGAACAAAGCTAGTGGAGGTAATGGAATTCCAGTTGAGCTATTTCAAATCCTAAGAGATGATACTGTGAAAGTGCTGCATTTAATATGCCAGCAAATTTGGAAAACTCAGCAGTGGCCACAGGACTGGAAAAGGTCAATTTTCATTCCAATCCCAAAGAAAGGCAATGCCAAAGAATGCTCAAACTACCACACAATTGCACTCATCTCACACGCTAGCAAAGTAACGCTCAAAATTCTCCAAGCCATGCTTCAGCAATACATGAACCATGAACTCCCTGATGTTCAAGCTGGTTTTAGAAAAGGCAAAGGAACCAGAGATCAAATTACCAACATCTCCTGGATCATGGAAAAGCAAGAAAGTTCCAGAAAAACATCTATTTCTGCTTTATTGACTGTGCCAAAGCCTTTGACTGTGTGGATCACAATAAACTGTGGAAAATTCTGAGAGATGGAAATACCAGACCACCTGACCTGGCTCTTGAAAAACATGTATTCAGGTCAGGAAGCAACAGTTAGAACTGGACATGGAAAAACAGACTGGCTCCAAATAGGGAGTCTGTCAAGGCTGTGTATTGTCACCCTACTTCTTTAACTTACATGCAGAGTCCATAATGAGAAATCTTGGACTGGAAGGAGCACAAGCTGGAATCAAGATTTCTGGGAGAAATATCAATAACCTCAGATATGCAGAAGACACCACCCTTATGGCAGAAAGTGAAGAGGAACTAAAAAGCCTCTTAATGAAAGTGAAAGAGGAGAGTGAAAAAGTTGGCTTAAAGCTCAACATTCAGAAAACAAAGATCATGGCATCCCATCACTTCATGGCAAATAGAAGTGAAAACAGTGGCTGACTTTATTTTGGGGGGCTCCAAAATCACTGTAGATGGTGATTGCAGCCATGAAATTAAAAGACGCTTACTCTTTGGAAGGAAAGTTATAACCAACCTAGACAGCATATTAAAAAGCAGAGACATTACTTTGTCAACAAAGGTCCATCTAGTCAAGGCTATGGTTTTTCCAGTGGTCATGTATGGATGTGAGAATTGGACTGTGAAGAAAGCTGAACACCGAAAAATTGATGCTTTTGAACTGTGGTGTTGGAGAAGACTCTTGAGAGTCCCTTGGACTTCTAGGAGATCCAATCAGTCCATTCTAAAGGAGATCAGCCCTGGGTATTCATTGGTGGAACTGATGTTGAAGCTGAAACTCCAATACTTTTGCCACCTGACTTATTTGAAAAGGCGCTGATGCTGGGAAAGATTGAGAGCAAGAGGAGAAAGGGACGACAGAGGATGAGATAGTTGGATCCATCACCGACTCAATGGACATGAGTTTGGGCAAACTCTAGGAGTTGGTGATGGACAGAGAGGCCTGGTGTGCTGCGGTTCATGGGGTCGCAAAGAGTCAGGCATGACTAAGAGACTGAATTGAACTGAACTGAAATATATGTAGCAATATACCATGTTCATGAATTGGAAGATTCAGTTGATAAAATATTAGTTTTCTTTATATTGGTCTGTAGATTTCATGTGTTGCTGTTCAGTCCCTAAGTCTCATCTGACTCTTTGTCATCTAAAGGACTGCAGCATAACAGGCTCCTTTGTCCTGCATTATTTCTCGGAGTTTGCTCAAATTCATGTGCATTGAGTCAGTGATGCTATCTAACTATCTCATTCTCTGCTGCCCTCTTCTCTTTGCCTTCTATCTTTCCTAGCATCAGGTTCTTTTCTAATGAGTTTGCTCTTTGGATCAGGTGGCCAAAGTATTGGAGCTTCAGCTTCAGCAGAAGTCCTTCCAATGAATATTCAGATTTAATTTCCTTTTGGATATACTGGTATGATCTTGATGTGCAAGAGATTCTCAAGAGTTTCTTCAGCACCACAATTTTAGAGCATCAGTTCCTTCTTTATGGTCCAAGCTCTCACATCTGTATATGACTACTGGAAAAAACCATAGCTTTCCCTGGTGGCTTAGAGGTTAAAGCATCTGCCTGCAATGTGGGAGACCCAGGTTCGATCCCTGGTTCAGGAAGATCTCCTGGAGAAGGAAATGGCAACCCACTCCAGTATTCTTGCCTGGAGAATCTCACGGATGGTGGAGCCTGGTGGGCTACAGTCCACAGGGTTGCAAAGTGTCAGACACAACTGAGTGGACTTCACTTCACTTGACTATACAAACTTTTGTCAGCAAAGTGATGGCTCTGCTTTTAATATGCTGTCTAGGTTTGTCATAGCTTTCCTTCTAAAGACTAAGCATCATTTAATTTCATGGCTGCAGTTACTTTCTGCATGATTTGGAGCCCAAAGAAAATAAAATCTGTCACTGCTTCCACTTTCCCCCTTCTATTTGCCCTGAAATGATGGGACTAGTAGATATCATGATTTTAGTTTTTTTAATATTGAGTTTCAAGCCAGCTTTTTCACTCTCTTTCACCCTCATCAAGAGGCTCTTTAGTTCCTCTTCACTTTTGGCCATTAGAATGGTATCATCTGCATATCTAAGGTTGTTGCTATTTCTCCTAGCAGTCTTGAGTCTAGCTTGTGATTCATCTAGCCCAACATTTCACATGATGTACTTTGCATAGAAGTTAGATAAGCAGGGTGACAATATACAGCTTTGATATACTCCTTTCCAAATTTTGTGCCAGTCTAAAGTTCATGTCTGTTTATACCTGTTGCTTCTTGACCTGCATACAGGTTTCTTAGGAGATGGTCTGGTATTCCCATATCCTTAAGAATTTTCCACAGTTTGCTATGATCCACACAATCAAAAGCTTTAGCATAGTCAGTGAAGCAGAAGTAGACATTTTTTCTGGCATTCCCTTGTTTTCTTTGTGTCTAATGGACGTTGGCAATTTGATCTCTGCTCCCTCTGCATTTTCTAAAGCCAGCTGATACATCTGCAAGTTCTCAGTTTACATACTGCTGAATCCTAGCTTGAAGAACTTTGAGCATAACCTTGCTAGCATGTGAAATTAGCACAGTTGTACGGTAGTTTGAACAGTCTTTGGCTTTGCTCTTCTTTGGGATTGGAATGAAAACTGATCTTTTCTAGTCCTGTGGCCACTGCCAAGTTTTCCAAATTTGCTGATAGATCAAAATTCTAGTAGAATATTTTTGTTAGTAATTGACAATCTGGTTCTATCATTTATGTGAAAATGTAAAAGGACTAAATTAACCAAAACAAATTTGAAAATTAAGGACAAAATTGGAGGACTGATTTCAAGACATTATAAAACTGAAGTTATCGAGGAAGAGTTGTATTAGTATTAGAATAGTCATATAGATCAATAGAATAGATGAGTAATTTCAGAAAGGGATCTGCCCATATGTGTTGCTTCTATTTTTGTATAAGATTCCAATGTAATTCAAAAGGGGGGGAAAGGTCCTCTCAATTAATGATGAACTGAATTTCCATTTTAGAAGAATAATTAACTGTAAGCCTTAACTTGATGTTTTTGAATTTTGGTGCTGGAAAGACTCTCAATAGTCCCTTGGACAGCAAGGAGATCAAACCAGTCAATCCTAAAGGAAATCAGTCTTGAATATTCTTTGGAAGGACTGATGCTGAAATGAAGCTCCAATAATTTTGCCACCTGATGCGAGGTGCTGACTCACTGAAAAAGACCCTGATGTTGGGAAAATTAAGGACAGAAGCAGAAGGAGAAGACAGAGGGTGAGATGGTCAGATACCATCACCAACTCAATGGAACTTGAATTTGAGAAAACTCCAGGAGATAGTGGAGGACAGAGGATCCTGGAGTACTGCAGTCCATGGAGTGGCAACGAGTTGGACGTGATTTAGCTACTGAACAACAGCAACAATGCCTTACTTCATTCCATACTCAAAAATAACTCAGAATGGATCGATTCCTAGAAGTATATAGTGGTTTTAAACATATCTGTGAAGTTAATGTCCTTTCAAAATGCTGTTGTTGCTGCTAAGTGACTCAGTTATGTCTAACTCTGTGCAACCCCATAGACAGCAGCCCACCACGCTCCCCCATCCCTGGGATTCTCCAGGCAAGAACACTGGAGTGGATTGCCATTTTCTTCTCCAATGCACGATTACCTTCTCCGCTTCAAAATGCTAAGTCTTCTTAAATATAGTCTAGCTTTGAATATGACTAGCCTTAGCAACTGAAGAAGGCAATGGCACCCCACTCCAGTACTCTTGCCTGGAAAATCCCATGGATGGAGGAGCCTGGTAGGCTGCAGTCCACGGAGTTGGGAAGAGTCAGACACAACTGAGTGACTTCACTTTCACTTTCATGCATTGGAGAAGAAAATGGCAATCCACTCCAGTGTTCTTGCCTGGAGAATCCCAGGGATGGGGGAGCCTGGTGGGCTGCCGTCTATGGGGTTGCACAGAGTCGGACGCGACTGAAGCGACTTAGCAGCAGCAGCAGCAGCAACAACCTTAGCAACTTACCTTAAGAAGAGAATGTAGGTGACCACCTGACTTTGGGGTCAAGGTCATAAGAAGTGTGACATCTTTCTGGATGTTGTTGTTCTTGATGTTGTTCATGATGCTGTTTGAACTCAGCCACCATATAGTGAGGAAGTCCAGGCCACATGTAACTGTTCTGGTGAATAATCTCAGCTATGATTCCAACTGACAGATAATATAAACCACCAGGTATGTGAGTGAACAAGCCTTCAGACAATTTTCACTCTTGGCCTTCAAGCTGCCCCAGCTGACATTGAGGAGAGCAGATATAAGTGCTTCTCACCAGTCTCAGCTCGTATTGTAGTTTCATGAGCTAAATGAATATTGTTCAAAGCCACTAAGTTGTGGTATGTTTTGTTATGCAGTAATGGACTAAAACACTGTAAAAGCTATAGAACTTTAAAAAGGAAAACGTAGGAAAATACTCATGGCTAGGGTTACGAAAAGTTTTCTTAAAGTGAAACCAAAATGTAAACCACACAAGAATAATATTGATAAATTGTTCATCAACAAAATTAAAGAACTTCAGCTCTTCTAAAGATCCTATAAAGAAAAGGAAAAAATTCGTGGTGAACAATTGTTGATGTTTTGTAGATATTGAAGGGAGTAGATTTATTTTTTAATGGATAGGGACTTCCATTAAACTTTAAATTTTTATCAGATATATAATTCCACATAAGGATATTCCTAGATATTTATAAATAAAAAATTTCCAGAATATAGAAGAAGTGTACCAGTAGAATCCATATGTTATTTTAATTTATTTATTCTTGGCTGCACTGGGTCTTCACCGCTGCACATGGGCTTTCCCTAGCTGCGGTGAGTGGAGGCGGCTCTCCAGTTGCAGTACATGGGCTTCTCACTGCAGTGGCTCCTCTTGTTGCAGAGCGCAGGCTCTGGGGGTGTGGGCTTCAGTAACTGTGGCGGTGGACGTCCCAGCTCTAGAGCACAGGCTCAGTAGTTGTGGCGCATGGGCTTAGTTGCTCCACAGCATGTGAGATCTTCCCAGATTCTTGATCACTGAAACATCAAGGAAGTCCACAATCAACTCTTTCAAACTCAGCTTTCTCAAATACAGATAGAGCAGTCTCTTTATTGTCTACACGGAACTGATAAGCATGAGTGAAAGAAGTATTTTATTTTCTCTGGGGAAAATATACATATTAATAAAAAAATTTATATGCTTTTTCAGTAAATAGTCTGGAATAGAATTTCTATTCTTGACGACAACTCAGTCTCCAGAGTATATTCCTCTACTGTAACCCTCAGTTGAAGGACTAATTTACATAGCTCATGGATCAGAATTTCTATAGAGAATTGTGAGAGCCTCCTATAAGAGCTGGGTAAAAAATTCAAATCAATTCCAAATGTTTTATGCTTCAGTTCGTGTTTATCTTGAATTTTTATTCATTACTGAGAAGAATTGGCTGTGTATACATAAAAATTAAGTGTCTAAATTTTGAAATATATGTGCTTTGTGACTGTTGACAGGCTAGTCTAATGGTATTTTGAATTATGTTTTTATTACATACTTTTATTAAGAACTGTTTAAGTTTACATTTCATTATTAGTTAAGCATTTCATGTTCATGGTTAATATATGTTTACGTTAATATAATGTTTACTTTTCTAGGGGTAGAGAGGAATCATTTCTATCCAGATGAAAACTATAAATGACTATTTACATGAACATGGAAATAAAGGGAAAGTGAAAAATTTACTTGGTTCTTGAAATTTTGGGGAAAAGAGCATCTGTGTTTAGCTAAAAAGTCTTTTAAGTGGAATGATTTGTGGAATGAATCCCTATAAAACCAGTAACTAAAACAGAGGTCAGATGAGAAGAAACGATACATAGTGTTTTTAGGTTGATGGCTCACAAAAACCTCACATTCCATGTATCTGAAACATATTTCTCCAAATTAGTTCCTGTTATGGTATTCTAGACCCACATATATACTAGTACATATGCCATAAATCTAGAATTTATGCTAATCCTGTCCTTTTACTCACCTTCCAAATTTAATTGGTTGCTGTCGTGTAATTTTACCTTCAAAATTAGTCTTGAACGTAACTTTTCCTCTTTGTCAAGCTCTTCTCTTTCCTTCTAAGTTATAAGAAGACTTTCTGAATAAATTCCCTAACAGCAACCCCAAATCTATCAGGCCAGGCTGCTAACATAAATAATGAGCAATTTGAAGGCTGTGGCAACAAGAGAGTTTAAGCCCTATTTAAACACAGCAGTTGCTAATCAACCTCGCTGATTGTTACCATGAGGGACTATGGCAAAGTCTCGAGTTTAGCAAATCCATTCATTTTCCCAGGAACTGCATACTCCTAAACACACACACACATATACACGCTCACCAGCTGGCAATGGGTGGGGGGCGAGGAAGGGGAAGAGAGAGTGAGGGAGAGGGGAAAAAGAGAGAGAGCGAAACACACATAGTATAAGGAAGCTCATTAGGACAAAATTGGCCACTGTGCTTCCCTGGAAGCACTGTTCATTCTCTATCGTGTCCTGTGCCTCAAAATGTTGACCTTTATGTACTCTACCCTTGAGATCCCTTGGGTTTGTCTAATTAGATATAAATAGACAATCTGAGTGAGAAGAAGAAAGTGAGATCAAGGTGTTTATTTCCTTGGAACTTCCCTGCATGTGTGTTTATGTCCCTGTTCTAGTCTGGGTGTGTCTCTGTTCTAAAGCCCTCAGCCTCTGTCAAGTATCTCTCACCATGCATTTTTCTGAGCTCCGGTGACTACTACTTTAGCTGTTCTGAAGAATTTTGCCAGTCGTAGTAGCTGAGAGTCAGGGTGGTGTGTACAGTCAGCACTGTTATGCTCCAGGGTTCTTGCCTGGAGAATCCCAGGGACGGCGGAGCCTGGTGGGCTGCTGTCTATGGGGTCGCACAGAGCTGGACACGACTGAAGCAACTTAGCAGCAGCAGCAGCAGTAGCAGTTGCCCTCTTGAAATTCTTAGTAATTTTTCTTGGAATTTGTGGTTTATAAGTGAAGTTTGATGGGACAAAAGAACAAGTTCCAGGGCCCCAGAGTCTTAACTCAAGCATTGTCCTGCCTCTCACCACCTGCCTGATCACCTGGACAGGTTCTCTGCTGCCCAGTCCCCCACTTTTAGGACCCTGACCTCACTTGGCATCCCCCTTTCAACCCCCACTCACTGACTGCCTGCTGCAACCCACTGCAAGGCACTCTGGGCCTCATACAGCCCCCCTTTCCTATCCACTTCAGCAGCCATCTCATTGTCCTGCCTCTCACCACCTGCCTGATCACCTGGACAGGTTCTCTGCTGCCCAGTCCCCCACTTTTAGGACCCTGACCTCACTTGGCATCCCCCTTTCAACCCCCACTCACTGACTGCCTGCTGCAACCCACTGCAAGGCACTCTGGGCCTCATACAGCCCCCCTTTCCTATCCACTTCAGCAGCCATCGTTGCCTTCTGTGCACAGTGGGGGCCTGGGTGTGGATGTGAGTGAAGACTGTGGCTCGGGGGACATGGCCACGGGTGTCGATACCCTGAACTGGCAGTGGGGTTTCAATGAACGACTCAGTAGGAGTGAACCACTCGCCCATCCTTGATCCTTGTGTGTTCTAGCACAGAGGTTGCATTCCCACAGATGTTGCTCATCTCTTATGGGTTGATGAGGTATAAGGTGGAAAGTGGGCACTGACTCTCCCAACCCTGGCTGGCAGGAGAAACCCAGCAGTATGTTGGCTGTATGTGCCAAACCATAGGGCAGACTCTGAGATGCCTGTGAGCATCTGCATCCACCCAGTGAGTATTTCCATGCTTGAAACTAAATAGCAAATGAATAGCAAATGTGTGATACTAAATAGCAAACAAAAATCACCATGATCTGACAAAAGAGAGATTCTGAAAGAAAGGAAAATCTTTTATATTTTAGTAATTTAATGGTACCTTTTATTCTCCTTTTGGAACTAGAATCCCCATATTTTCACTTTGTGAAGGGCTTTACAAATTATGTAGCTGATCCTGCTGAGATTCCTGGGTTCTGTTAATCATAGGAGATATTGCCTTGAGTTATGTAAAGTAAGAAGTTTGAATTTAACTCCTATGCAAATCAAGACCACTGGAAGGCCACACTATTTGTGAAAAGGAAGACTAGGGAAAAGTGTCCATGGTAGCAAAGGGAGACAGTGAAAACAATCTTGTATCTCAGCCTGGACTCTGGGCAGAAAATAATAAAAATTTTCTTGTGCTACTTTTAAAAGATAGATATGCTCTCATGTAGATCTTGGGTTTGAGATATTTCTATTTAGTAGTTAAGTGAAACTACAAATCTAAGAAATTTAATCCAGTATCCCAGAGTAATAAGGTGTGCCTAAGGGCACCTCACAGAAGAAAGAAAACTCCTTAACTCAGACCTACTGTGATTTAAAAATGAAAAACCTAGACGTTTGAACATGAGTTCACAGTCCACAATTATAAACCACAAAAAGAAGAGTAACTAAAAGTACAATAGAATAGGGCAAAGAAGAACATTCACACAAGAACTAACATTGAAATTATCTCATATATAATGTAGAATAGTTATATTTGAATTGTGTAAATAAATGATTGCTCTGCACCTGTTTCAATCAGTTGAAGGGTTTAAAAGCAAACTTGAAGTTTCTGGAAGAAAAGCAATTCTCAAGACTACAATATGGAAACTTTAAGTGGGTTTCCAGCCTACTTCCCTGTGAAATTTGGACTCAAAGACACAAGATCAACTCTTGAATTTCTTTCCTGCCCTATAGATTTTGAACTTACTGTCCCCACAGTTGCATGTGAATTGTTTTCTTAAACCTCAATTGCTCTCTTTCTCTCATCAGAATGGGATATTTTAATAATACACTTGTCTCTCAGTATTTCAAGTATCAAGCAGACAAAATCAGTATGATTGTGGATAATTTTAGCAATATAATCAACAATGGGACTCTGCATCTAATAATTTGAATGCATACATTCTTCTTAAATGCACATGGAATGTTTACAAAAATTAACTGTTGGTTCTGTTCATAAAGCAAATCTTAAGATATTATATTAAGAAAGTGGTATTGCAAAGGCCACATTTGACCACAGCACAATTTTAGAAATCCACAAATTTACCTAAATAGATTTGATTAATTCAAAACATAGTTTTTAATAACATAAATTGAGGAATCAAAAATAGAAAATATTTGGAACTAATATTTGGACCTGGGAGATGTGTATAAGAGACAGGTGTGAGGGTAGGTGAGGAAATCTCAGAGCATGCAAAGAAGTATAAGAGTGTGCAAAGATGAGTGGAAGAGTTTAAGAGTTGGTGGGTATGCAAAGGAATGTAGGAGGTGTGAGGACAGTGTAGTAGCATGTGAGAATGTAAGAGTGTGGAATGGTGTGCAAGGGACTGGAAGAGCATGTGAAGGAGTGTAAGAGTGTGTGAGGGTCTGCAAGGGAGTACAAGAGTGTGTGAGGTTGTGCGAGAGAGTGTAAGAGTGTGCTAGGGTGTGAGATGGAATGTAAGAGTGTGAGAGGATGTTCCACGGAGTTTAAGAGAGATCCCAGGTGAAGAGTATATTTGGAGCCACTTGGAACTAGTGGTCATTTCAGGGATTATGAGAACATAGGAGGAAGTCTAAGAATGTGTGAAGGTGTGCAAGGACTGTAAGAGAGTGAGCAAGGCAGTATAAGTGTGTGAGGTATGCAATGAAATATGAGTGTGTGAGGGCATTCAATGGAGTGTAAGAGTGTGCAAGGGTGTGAGAAGAAATGTAAGAGTGAGTGACAGTGTGTGAGGGAGTGTAAGGGTGAGCGAGGAGGTATAAACTGCCAAGGTGTGGGAGGGGAGTAACAGTGTGTGAGGGAGTACAAGAGTGTGCAAGGATGTGTGAGAGCATGTGAGGATGTGCAAGAATATGTGATGGTGTTCAAGGGCTGCTGAGGTGATTTGAAGATGTGTGAGGATGTGTGAGAGCATAGAAGGATGTACAAGAGTGCACAAGTTTGGGTAAGAGTGTGAGGACGTGTGAGAGCATGTGAGGACATGGAAGGGCATGTGTGGCCATGTGAGTGTATGCAAGGGCAATGAGGGCATGCAAAGGCATCTGAGAGCATGCACAGATGTGTGAGAGTGTACAAGAATGTGTGAGGGCATGCAATAACATGAGAGGGAGTGCAAGGACATGCGAGAGTATAAGGGGGTGTATGAGGCCTTGAGATGGTGTAAAGCCTGTCTCTTATACACATCTTACAGGATACAGGATGCTTGGGGCCGGTGTATGGGATGAACCGGGGGGGATGGGCAGGGAAGGGAGGTGGGAGGGGGCTTTAACATGGGGAGATCGTCCACACCTGTGGCTGATTCATGTCGATGTATGGCAGAACCAATACAGTACTGTGAAATGGAATAAGCATTAAACAAAAAATAAAAATTAAAAAAAAAAGAAAAAGAAAACCGGAGCATGGGATCCAGGGGATGCTCTCCTGATGATGGCAACCCTTATCCTCCTAGTGTCTATATTCCACTCTCATGGACCTTTCTCTGTTGGCCACCTTAGCTTTTATCACAGTTAACATCAATAATGTTATGCTAAACCAATTGTTATCCAATTCAAAATTACTTTCTTGCTGAACATTTTATTCTCCTATTTAACCTTTGAATTTTTTCTTTATTCATCAACTATGAGTCATCCAAGGACAACTGATCAGGGATGAGTGACTCTAACAGCTGAGGGATTTATAAGTGAGCAGGATCAGTCTAGGCACAACTGATAGACTTTGTCATCAACACAGGGTTTCAAGGATATATATTTAAAATATGTTTTGTTATAGTATATGAAATCAAAACCTTAATCTACTTCCAGGAGTTTATATCAATGAAAAAAATTAGATGTGGAGAAAGACTTATCTATAGAGGTTATCACAGATAGATAAATGATTTTATATATATGTAGGGAACATCCATAGAATGAAATTGTGATTTTTTTTTTTTTACTTAACATTTGATGCTATTGGAAAAACATGCTTATGTTGTAGTTCACTAAACAAAAATAGGATAGAAAAGAATGATCCATATTTTAGCAGAGAGAAATGTGTGTGCATCTGTGTCTGTGTGTTTTATAAGCATATGTTTAGGAAAAATTCTAGAAAAACTATAATATAATTTTTATATTGGTTATTTCTGAGTTGTGGTTTCATGGGTGATTTGTGTTTTTCCAATACATTCACCTAAATTTGGTAATTTTTTCTAGTGATCATGTAAACCAGTGAACATCCATAGAATGAAATTGTGATTTTTTTTTTTTTTACTTAACATTTGATGCTATTGGAAAAACATGCTTATGTTGTAGTTCACTAAACAAAAATAGGATAGAAAAGAATGATCCATATTTTAGCAGAGAGAAATGTGTGTGCATCTGTGTCTGTGTGTTTTATAAGCATATGTTTAGGAAAAATTCTAGAAAAACTATAATATAATTTTTATATTGGTTATTTCTGAGTTGTGGTTTCATGGGTGATTTGTGTTTTTCCAATACATTCACCTAAATTTGGTAATTTTTTCTAGTGATCATGTATCACTTTTCTTATTAATAAAGAATACCAATGTGATCACAGCTATAATTTTTTATGCCACATTTTTTTTATGACATAAACACGCACACACAGACACCACACACACTCTTTGACACATTGTCTGGTTTTTAAATGAATACAGTGACTTCACCTAGTAATTGAACCTAATTATCTCCTGGAGGTCTGAGAAGTGTGTACTTTTTGCCATTTTATCTAATGGCAGCCAATTTACACCTAGGTCCTCTACAATTGATCTTCTGGGCCTTTCATGATATCATAACACTTTAGAATTTTCTGAACAGTGTGACTTTTTAATCATTCTGTACACAAAATAGAAAATATTTGTCAATTATCGAGTGCTTCAGTGTTAACCATTTGATTTAGTTGGTTGGAGGAGCAGACTGTAAGAGCATCACAGAGATGGAGATAGGTGGATGAATCAGCGGCTGTCTTTGCTGTTTATAAGGTGGAAAACAATATGATTCATTAACCATTCAATTCATTTGTAGTCTTTCTGCTCACTAGTCCATAAATAGTACAAACTGGGTGAAGCAATGATTCAGAATTTTCTTATCAGTGTTCATTCAGCAGGAGAAATGTTGAGGTCCCACAGTTTGTTTTGCTTTTTCTTTCCTTCTTCCATCACTGATAAATTAGAAAAAGTAATTAAATACTGTTGGTAATAACTTGCTTGTTGTACCTTGAAAAAAATGTATTTCATTATAGAATGTGTTTTATTCTCATTCTTTTTCTTTCTCTCAGGAGCCCACATGCACACACATACAAACATGTTACCAGATATTTAACCCTTGTTTTGCTGATGTGACTATGGTTTAAATTTTACTAAATCTCATAGACATCAATCACACAATTATTATTAAAAATAGTACTAGAGAGATAAGAGTAACTGAGCTCTAATAGAGCCAGGTGTTATGTTCATTTTATGTATGAATTATACCTTGTTAATGGCTTTCAGTATTCATTTGATAATATTTACACTAATAATGTACTTTATAACTTAACAAAAGGGTTAAATTTATTTTTTTAGCTTAACATTCTGTTTAGCAATTACCAATGGAATCACTTTTCAAAGAATCTATTAAATCAATTATTTAAAGATTTAGTGTTTTATTTTTTAAATTAATTTATTTTTTAATAGAAGGATAATTGCATTACAGAATTTTGTTGTTTACTGTCAAGCGTCAACATGAATCAGCCATAGGTATACATACATCCCCTCCCTTTTGAACCTCCCTCCCATCTTCCTCCCCATCCCACCCCTCTAGGTTGATACAGAGTCCCTGTTCGGGTTTCCTGAGCCATACAGCAAATTCCTGTTGGCTATCTATTTTACATATGGTAATGTAAGTTTCTATGTTACTCTTTCCATACATGTCATCCTCTCCTCCCCTCTCCCCATATCCATAAGTCTATTTTCTATGTCTGTTTCTCCACTGCCACCCTGAAAATAAATTCTTCAATACCATTTTTCTAGATTCTGAATATATGTGTTCAGTTCAGTCACTCAGTCGTGTCCGACTCTTTGCGACCCCATGAATCTCAGCACGCCAGGCCTCCCTGTCCATCACCAGTTCCCGGAGTTCACTCAGACTCACATCCATCGAGTCTGTGATGCCATCCAGTCATCTCATCCTCTGTTGTCCCCTTCTTCTCTTGCCCCCAATCCCTCCCAGCATCAGAGTCTTTTCCAATGAGTCAACTTTTCTCATCACGTGGCCAAAGTACCGGAGTTTCAGCTTTAGCATCTTTCCTTCCAAAGAAATCCCAGGGCTGATCTCCTTCAGAATGGACTGATTGGATCTCCTTGAAGTCCAAGGGATTCTCAAGAGTCTTCTCCAACACGACAGTTCAAAAGCATCAATTCTTCAGTGCTCAGCCTTCTTCACAGTCCTACTCTCACATCCATCCATGACCACAGGAAAAACCATAGCCTTGACTAGATGGATCTTAGTCGGCAAAGTGATGTCTCTGCTTTTCAATATACTATCTAGGTTGGTCATAACTTTTCTTCCAAGGAGTAAGCATCTTTTAATTTCATAGCTGCAGTCACCATCTGCAATGATTTTGGATCTCCAAAAAATAAAGTCTGATACTGTTTCCACGGTTTTCCCATTTATTTCCCATGAAGAGATGGGACCGGATGCCATGATCTTCGTTTTCTGAATGTTGAGCTTTAGGCCAACTTTTCACTCTACACTTTCACTTTCATCAAGAGCCTTTTTAGTTCCTCTTCACTTTCTGCCATAAGGGTATATGTGTTAGTATATGATGTTTATCTTTCTCTTTCTGACTTACTTCACTCTGTATAATAGGCTATAGGTTCATCCACCTCATTAAAATTGACTCAAATGCATTCCTTTTTATTGCTGAGTAATATTCCACTGTATACATGTACCACAAATTCTTTATCTGATTTAGTATTTTTTAAAAAACTGTATAAGCAATAGGGTGATTTCAAAATTTCAACCAAAAAAAGGAAAGATGGAAGAGAGGAAGAAAGGAAGGAAGGGACTTACTGTTCAGTAAAATGCTCTACCCAAAGCAAGGCCTTGTTTTTATTCTCTGTTTCATGGTTTGGCTGATAATTGAACTGAAATATGTTTTCTTCATAAATCTATAAAGAAAAGTTGTCATGCTGTTTTTCATGAGTAAAAGAAAGATAAATTCAAAACTTGGAATTTTATTAAGTATTATCTGAGAGTAGCAGTTTGCTGATATTAGTATCCACCAAATAATATTTGCCAGGAATGGTGATCTAAATGTGAACACTTCTATCAAGAGCAAAATACTTTTGTAGGATAATTTCATGAAGACCAGCCAAAAGCATTCAGGTCTCCAGCCATCTAGCATGGCTCTAAGTGACTTCTTGAATATGTTAGCACTTTTACATTTCTATGTAACTTTCATTTGATGGCTCTTTTCGGGGCTTCTCTTATTGAAAAGGAAGTATCTCAAATCTTATGACAATGGTCTAGTGATGTTTTATATGGGGACAGTCATTGTGTATCTGTGATGGGTTGGTGCTGCATAAGACATTTGATTGGGGGACACAGGTTCGATCCCTGCATCAGGAAGATTCCCTGGAGGAGGGCATGACAACCCACTCCAGTTTTCTTACCTGGAGAATCCCACAGACTGAGGATAGGGCAGGCTATAATCCATATGATTGTAAAGAGTCAGATACAACTGAAATGACTTGGCACACATGCAGAGCATTTAATTATCAGTAAACAAAAATACACATTAGTAGTATTCCAAAGTATTAATTTAACAAGTATCTAAGGTGAAGAATTTTAGGAAAAATTCCATCTCTCAATATGAGGATAGAATAAAATGTTTTTGTTTTAGAAAACTAGAAATATTTTAGTATCCCTGTTATATAAGGTGAATTAAAAAATGACAGATGATAAAATTCTGAATTAAAGTTTTAATATTTTTATCTAGTAGACCTTAGACTGCAAACATAAAATATGGATGCAGATCTTTCTGCTTCATTGTAGTTACATTGGATACAGGATATGCGTAATAAGTACTGTGCAAAACAATTGTATAAGTAAACATTTGACATTATTCTATCATAGCATAAAATGAGCAATAAAAAATGGTATAAGAAAACAATATGGCAATGTATTGAGTCAGAAATTGCTTTTGTATACATGTTGTGGAATTGTGTTAGTCACCTCTCTCTAGGTCACATGAATATTATGATGAATATCACAATGTCTGTGAATTGTTTTTTGAATCCATAGAAAGGTAACTGACATGGAGTAAGAACTAAATATTTCATCTTTCTGGTTCAGAAAAATGTAGTCAAATAGCCGCAAGAATATCTTTGCCCACTAGTGTCTGCCTTCTGCTAAAGGTAACTTATCTGAGTTCAAATTACTTTTCTTTAAACTGATATAAAGTCCAGTATAAATCTTAATGTTCAGTGATTCAGTTCGGTTCAGTTCAGTCCCTCATTGTGTCTGACTTTTTGCGTCCCCATGGCCTGTAGCTCAACAGGCTTCCCTGACCATCATCAACTCCCGGAGCTTACTCAAACACATGTCCATTGACTTGGTGACACCATCAAACCATCTCATCCTCTGTCATCCCCTTCTCCTCCTCTTTCTTGATATCAGGGTCTTTTCAAATGAGTCAGCTCTTCACATCAGGTGGCCAAAGTATTGGAGTCTCAGCTTTAGCATCAGTCCTTCCAATGAATATTCAAGACTGATTTCCTTTAGGATGGACTGGTTGGATCTCCTTGCAGTCCAAGGGACTCTCAAGAGTCTTCTCCAACACCATAATTCAAAAGCATCAATTCTTCAGCATTCAGCTTTCTTTATAGTCCAACTCTCAAATCCATACATGACTACTGGAAAAAACACAGCCTTGACTAGACAGACCTTTGTTGACAAAGTAACGTCTCTGCTTTTTAATATGTTCTCTAGGTTGGTCATAACTTTCCTTCCAAGAAATAAGTGTCTTTTAATTTCATGGCTGCAGTCAACATCTGCAGTGATTTTGGAGCTCCCTCAAAATAGAGTCTGTCACTGTTTCCCCATCTATATGCCATGAAGTGATGGAAGGGATGCCATGATCTTTGTTTTCTAAATGTTGAGCTTTAAGCCAACTTTTTCACTCTCTTCTTTTACTTTCATCAAGAGGCTTTTTAGTTTCTCTTCACTTTATGCCATAAGGGTGGTATCATCTGCAAATCTGAGGTTATTGATATTTCTTCCAGAAATCTTGATTCCAGCTTGTGCTTCATCCAGCCCAGCATTTCTCATGATGTATTCTGCACATAAGTTAAATAAGCAGGGTGACAATATACAGCCTTGACGTACTCCTTTTCCTATTTGTAATCAGTCTGTTGTTCCATGTCCAGTTCTAACTGTTGTTTCCTGACCTGCATATAAGTTTCTCAAGAGGCAGGTCAGGTGGTCTGGTATGCCCATCTCTTATAGAATTTTCCACAGTTTATTGTGATCCACACAGTCAAAGGCTTTGGCATAGTCAATAAAGCAGAAACAGATGTTTTTCTGGAACTCTCTTCCTTTTTTGATGATCCAATAGATGTTGGCAATTTGATCTCTGGTTCCTCTGCCTTTTCTAAATCCAGCTTGAACATCCGGAAGCTCTTAGTTCAAGTACTTTTGAAACCTGGCTTGGAGAATTTTGAGCATCATTTTGCTAGCGTGTGAGAAGAGTGTGATTGTGTGGTAGTTTGACCACCCTTTGGCATTTCCTTTCTTGGCATTGGAATGAAAAC
>SJYC01147923.1:0-12421 GCA_006408675.1 Madoqua kirkii
AGTGAACTTTATATAGTCCTTCATGAAAACATTATTATTTTCCCTTAGGAAAAGTATTTTATTTTCTTTGTCAAAATATGCTTTACTTTACTTCTGAAATTAAGACTTTATTTTGGTTTTAGTTTTGAGCTTTTGTTCATTTGTTTTCAAGTCAACCTCATTGTTAATCTTCATCTGAAACTGTTTCTCAGACTTGAGTTCAGGAGAAAATGTTGATGAATTGAAAAACAGTTAGTCAAGTGAAATTACAATGAGTAAATTAAATTTGAGGCAACCTGAAACAATAATGGATGCTAAGTTTATTAATGGAGAAGGCATGGCACCCCACTCCAGTACTCTTGCCTGGAAAATCCCAATGATGGAGGAGCCTGGTAGGCTACAGTCCATGGGGTCGCTAAGAGTCGGTTGGGACTGAGTGACTTCATTTTCACTTTTCATTTTCATGCATTGGAGAAGGAAATGGCAGCCCACTCCAGTGTTCTTGCCTGGAGAGTTCCAGGGATGGGGCAGCCTGGTGGGATGCCGTCTGTGGGGTCGCACAGAGTCGGACACGACTGAAGCGACTTAGCAGCAGCAGCAGCAGCAAATCAAAAGTATGCATTTTAAAAAAGGTGTTTAACTAGATGAAGTAGTTTTATTCTAAAGCCTTTCATGATTGTTATATATGTATTTCTTATAGAGTAGCCTTTTGGTAAGGGTAAACTTTCATTTTGAAATACATGATCAGATATTTCACATTTTGACTTGTTCTTGTCCACTGCAATGGGAAAAAAATGTGCCTCATGCTTCTCTTGATAGTTTTAAGATATGAATGGATTGGTCTTGCAAGATTAAGTTTACACCTGCTGATGTGTTGTAGCTCCAACTTGATGTTGTCATGTATGCAGACAAGTTATGGACCATAGACAGGTTCAGAGTACTGACTCACAGAAAAAGGAATAGGAAATATATTAAGAATTCTTGTCCAGGTGATATTTATAACTGTCAGGCTGGAGCTAGGGATGTCCTAATAAAGAACATTAATATTGAAAGTATTTTCAGATGGGTCTTCGGGAAAGAAAGATTTAACATTAATCAATAAGAAAAAGCAAACGTTATGGAGAGATAAATGCCAGAACTTATTTTTTTGGATATTCTCTATAGTGAATTTATTATTGACTATAAAAAGTACTTCTTTGCTATGAAAAATTAAAAAAAAATAATTAGGATGCATAGGAGTTGGAAGATGAAAATTATATTAATCTAACAGATATGAAAATATCAAATATAAATAGGCACAGATCTTAGTTTTTTTCTAGATATCAAGTGTGGAGACACACACTCTTCAGAAATGTTAATTTTTTTAATATAAATGAGAATTTCTATCAGTATTATTTGCTACTGAATCTGTGTTTGGTACTGATTTGGTTCTTATATTTGCTTAACTGTGTCAAAGGAGAGGTAGATAGTGGGCTGTCAAATGCCGTCATGCAAGTTTTCACCAGTCCAAGCATACTTTATGTATGGAGTTTACTGCTTATACATGTTTAAAATCTTCTGGATTTTAAAACTTTACCCTATTTCATCTCTGAAGATATAAGGATATACATAACTATTATTTTAAACCTCATTCAACTTAACATTTGAGTTAATAGCCCCATTCATTGGGCTATTATCAAAGTCTTTTAAGCAAACAGTAACAGAAAGAGCAGGAGGAGAAGGGGACAACAGAAGATGAGATGGTTGGATGGAATCAGTGACGCGATGGACATGAGTTTGAGTAAGCTCCAGGAGTTGGTGATGGACAAGGAAGCCTGGCATGCCTCAGTCCATGGGGTTGCAGTGAGTCAGACACAACTGAGTGACTGAACTGAACTGAACAGAAAGCAAGGAAAAACAAACAACAAAACACCTTTTCTTCCATTAAAAATAACTTTTTAAGCTAAAACAGCTGCTGATAGTGATACATTTATTATCCTGTGTCTCAAAAACTTATTTTTCATCAGTTTTTGAAATACGCTACTGTAGAGCACTTCATTTGTTTCTACTAAGGAAATGGCCTAGGCATCTAGCAGGATAGTCATTTTGAATTGTTGTATGATTCAGGTGAAAATGCTCCCATTCTGAAATATTCCTCCTCGTTCAATTTTTTATGGCCCCATTGTGCTAATGGTTTACCCTGTTCTTTAATATTCTGTGAAAGTCTGAGGAAGTAGCTGCTATATCAAGTGAATAGTCAATTAGACACAGTGTCACAAGAAGTAGGAATGTAAATTTTAATAATAATTTAGATATCTAAAATAATTCACAAGTACACAGGATTGTTAGTCCATTATTCATGAGTAAAGTGATTTAGAGCTGAAGCTGAGATGAAAGTCTTTCTGGTAAAGAGGTTGAGTGAATAAAGACTTAGGAGCATGGAGTAATTTCACAAAGTGCCATTTCTACAGTCAGGAAGTGGTATTCATTGCTTGATAAAATTAGTTGAGAAATAAATTTTGGTCTATTTCTTAAATAATTGTATTTGTAAGATCATAGGAAGCAAGTCATTGAAAAGATGAAATTACATTGTAGCCTATTTAATGGCTATAGTCTCTATATTAAGGACCTTGTCTTCTCCTGTTGTCATGTGACTCTTAGTTCATAAGGACATTTGGGAAAGTGGTGGATCAGGTATGGAAAACATTTCAACTTTAACAAGTGATATCCATAAATTAATCAGAATATGAATTTTAAAATAGTCCACATTCTAGTGGCTTATGTTATTTCAATTAGGATCGCAGTTAGTCCATTGAAACATACAGACTATTTACAACACATAGGATACTTAACCAGAGAAGGCAATGGCACCCCACTCCAGTACTTTTGCCTGGAAAATCCCGTGAACGGAGGAGCCTGGAGGGCTGCAGTCCATGGGGACGCTGAGGGTCAGGCACGATTGAGCGACTTCACTTTCACTTTTCACTTTCCTGCATTGGAGAAGGAAATGGCAACCTACTCCAGTGTTCTTGCCTGGAGAATCCCAGGGACTGGGGAGCCTGGTGGGCTGCCCTCTATGGGGTCGCACAGAGTCAGACACGACTGAAGTGACTTAGCAGCAGCAGCAGCAGCAGGACATTTACACCGATGCTTATTCACCATGACTGGGAAATAAGGGCAGATCTTTAGTTTTTGCCCCTCAGAAATTCCTTCTGTAAACCTAACCTTTCTCCTTAGCAGCTTTGCTGTTGCTTGGTATACAGTGTGTATGTTGTGCTCCAATGAAGTCTGCTCATATGAGCATCTCTTTTATGTCAGCAGATTTGCACACCATTTATTTGCCCTGAAATACTCCCCATAGTCTTCTCTGCAATTGCAATCAGTAACAAAGCTCTGGATGAGTAGTTACAAGACCTCTTAGGTTTAGATCTCTCTTGCACTCCCACTAATACTGAAACTGCATGAGCCACCTAATGATTCTGGGCATTCATTTCCTCATCTGTAAAAAGAAGGAGTAGATAATTGCCCCTCTTGCATCTAGCACTGAAATTATCATTTCCACTAATTCTTCCCTCATTCTTTCATTTGTATTCTTGTGGAGTTCCTTCATTTACATTTCACATGGGAAATATTGTGTGTGTTCTCTTTGCTAAACCGTTTTTATGCACTCAGAGCACTGTACCGAACAATACTCTCCAATAATGAAGATTCAATAAATATCCCCAAAGTCTGTGTCATCTTTTCTGTCACGGAATGTAACACCTTGTCTTACCTCGTTTTTAGGACACAGAATTCACAAGCTTACCATTTGGTGCCTAGCAGGGAAGAAACAGTGTGAAGGCTCTTTAAAAAAAATTTCCATTTTGAGAGTGAAATGGAAGTGAGTCCACTGGCAAAACTACTTTACACAAGATTTTGTTGTATATGTATATATTCCAGACCACCTTTAAAATACAGAATTTTATTTTCATCTTGCATCACAACCAAATGTTTATGACTTCCATTAACTTCTGTGAATTTCCCAATCAGCTCTCATTTCTTGGGAAGCATTAGGCCTCTACTCAGTATTTACCAATGGCAATTCAATTAAGGATATTTTTTAATAGATATTTTTGGTATCAGGGAGCACATTCTGACATTTCCAAGCAAAATCTCCATTTAAAGTTTAAGTTTTAGAGCCAGTTCTCTTGCTTTAAACCATGAGTATATTGCTCAACTCAGTCATCTGGTAATTATTATTTAAAAGAAAATTATACTTTAAAAAAGTGGAGCATATTTCTTCGTCATGAGACTATAGCATCACAGTTTTGTGATTTGCAGTTCTTTGCAATATAAATCCTGCCTACCAGTGATTTAGTTGATTAAAAAAATAATGAGTTGTGTATCATCTGACTCTTTTTTCATTTTGTAAATTTATTGGTATAATTCACATTATGTAGGTTGTTGAAAGTGTTGATTCACTAGAAAAGTGCAAAACAAGGTCAAATTGGAATGTAGATGAGATCATAAACTTTTTAAATAGTCAATAAAGCAATTAATGTATCAACAGCATGTGCTATTAAATAGCGATGTAATGATGCCACTGCTCACACCAGGGTCCTCTG
This sequence comes from Madoqua kirkii, assembly GCA_006408675.1. Classification (NCBI taxonomy): domain Eukaryota; kingdom Metazoa; phylum Chordata; class Mammalia; order Artiodactyla; family Bovidae; genus Madoqua; species Madoqua kirkii. Next base: position 4,563 of record SJYC01147923.1, read on the forward strand.
AGTGTTTATAAATAGGTGTGGGAGCCGAGCTCTGTAGACTTTTCACATGTATGCTTCACAAAAATACCAACACAGCCTTGGAGTGTTTAAAATAACTTTAGTTCAAATATTTCTGAAACATTCAGAAACACCATAATCTTCCCTTATCCATGAGGATACCTTCCAAGATTCTTAGGGGATGCTGGAAACTACAGCTAGTAGAGAACACTATATACACTTTGTTTTTTCTTATACATATAAACCTATGATAAATATTTATATATTAGGTACAGTAAGAACTAACAATAATAACTAATAATTAGAACTATTATAATAGTATGTTGTAATAAAGGCTATATGAATGTGGTCCCTTTCTCTCAAAGTATCTTATTTACAATAATTTATTGACTTTTCTCTTTTTATTAAGCCCAATCACACACTGTGACCATGATTTTTCAGCTTGAGGTAAGATGAAAAAATTAGCACAAACTTATTTTTCCTTCTTCACAATTTAGCAAATAGAAGATTTGCCCTAGATCTTAGCAACCTCAGCATGCAATTTTTATTTCTTGTCAAGAGCTTTCATCTTTTCATTTAAAGGAAGCATTCTACAGCTTCTCCTTGGCATATTCCAGTTGCTGGCATTACTGTTCTTGCACTTTGGGACAATTATTAAACATATATAAAATATAAATAATAGTGACTTGAACACCAGCACTGTGATACTGCCACAGTCGATCTGATAATCAGTACCATTACTAAGAGATTATCCTACGTCCCTGGTGGCTCAGACGATTAAGCGTCTGTCTATAATGTGGGAGACCTGAGTTTGATCCCTGTGCCGGGAAGATCCCCTGGAGAAGGAAATGGCAATCCACTCCAGTACTCTTGCCTGGAAAATCCCATGGACAGAGGAGCCTGGTAGGCTACAGTCCATGGGGTCGCAAAGAGTAGGATATGACCGAGTGACTTCACTTTACTTCACTAAGAGATTAATGGGCAGGATACAGTGGACAAAGGGATGATTTACTTCTGGGCATGATGGAGCTGGTCAGTGTGAGATTTCATCTCACTACTCAGAACAGCATACAATTTGAAACTTATGAATTGTTTATACCTGGGATTTTCCATTTAATATTTTCAGAGTAAGATTGACCAAGGGTAACTGAAATCCTTGAAACTGGAGATGGGGGATTACTGTATACTTATTACCAAACACACATTGAAAGAATAAAATGGAAATTGCATTGTATATGTCATAGGTCCTTTCTAAATTAATTATTTTTTTTAATTGCAAAGTGATGTACATTCATTGTAATAAATCTCATAAAACCGAAGTATCAAAACTAAAGATCAAAATGTCTTTACTCTCCAATGACATTTTGAACACTAAAACCATGCAGTTTTAACACAATTTATTGGAAATCATTATGAAGTTTCACTATAGAAATTTTAATAATGTATTAATTTAAATTCCTGGCATAAAATAAGTAACTACAAGTCAATACTCTCCCATCAGTTGTGTAAAGGGACTATCCAGCATTTGGACTTCATTTATTTCCAATAACACATCTTAAAGTTAGTTATAAGGTCATCCTGAACTTTTTTCCCTGAATGAAAAATAATTTATTCATTTGCATTTGTTTGGTCATGATCCTTTATTCATAAGGTGCCAAAGAAAATGCAAGCAACTCTTATGTTCCTGTTTTGGTTGAAGTGATGAAGAGACCTTATTGATGTGAATATATGATCTTTTTGATCATATTCATGGCTAAACAAATGTGTGTAGTGGTTATTGACCAGATGAGGATTTATGGGTAGGATTGACTATGCTTGTCTACACATATTTTTCCCTCCTGAATTGTATAATAAGAGTGTGCAGCCATGCACTGAAATGGAAGAGCATAATACACCGACCTCCAACATATGAAGACACCCACAAACACAGCTAAATATCTATTTTACTAACTTATGTGCTTTTGCAGTAGAAAGATGATAAGCCATTATTAGTCAATCACTCCTCAGTTCTTTTTTTTTAATATAAATTTATGTATTTTAATTGGAGGCTAATTACTTTACAATGTTATATTGGTTTTGCCATACATCAACATGAATCTGCCATGGGTGTGTACATGTTCCCCATTCTGAACCTCCCCCCACCACCTCCTTCCCCATACCATCCCTCTGGGTCATTTCAGGGCACCAGCCCCAAGTATCCTGCATCATGCATCAAACCTGGACTGGCGATTCGTTTCATGTATGATATTGTACATGTTTCAGTGCCATTCTCCCAAATCATCTCACCCTCTCCCTCTCCCACAGAGTCCAAAAGACTGTTCTACACATCTGTGTCTCTTTTGCTGTCTCTCATACAGGGTTATAGTTACTATCTTTCTAAATTCCATATATATGCATTAGTATACTGTATTGGTATTTTTCTTTCTGGCTTACTTCAGTCTGTATAATAGGATCCAGTTTCATCCACCTCATTAGAACTGATTCAAATGTATTCTTTTTAGTGACTGAGTAATACTCCATTGTGTATATGTATCACAGCTTTTTTATCCATCCATCTACTGATGGACATCTAGATTGCTTCCATGTCCTGGCTAGAGCTTGAACAGTGAAGCAGCTGAGCATCATTTTTTAAAATAAATTTATTTATTTTATTTGGAGGTTAATTACTTAACACTATTATATTGGTTTTGCCATACATCAACATGAATCCACCACAGGTATACACATGTTCTCCATCCTGAACCCCTCTCCCGCCTCCCTACCTGTACCATCACTCTGGGTTGTCTCAGTGCATCATTTAATGAATAAGTATATTTTATAATCAGTCATCCAAATAAGCTATGCTGATGCCTGGTTGAAATAAGAAAGGAACTATAGCTTGTGAACTTTGATGCAATCCAAGGATGAAAAAGAATACAACTGTGTTCTTGTTAATGCCTGGAATTTCAAATAAACTACAAAAGAAAAAAAACACACACATGAGATTTAACTATATATATATAAAACACATTTTACTAGTCAAGCTAATTGTTCACAGGACAAATTATGAAAACAATTTAAATATGTAATTTCATCATCACTGATTGCCTATGAGTGAATTAACTTTATATTATTTTTAAAATAATTATTTTTATATGTTAGAAATGCCTAAATGCATTTTTAGGGTTTCTTTGGTGGCTCAGATGGTAAAGAATCTGCCTGCAATGCAGGAGACCTGGGAAGATCCCCTGGAGAAGGGATTGGCAGCCCACTCCAATACTCTTGCCTGGAGAATTCAATGTACAGAGGAGTTGGGTGTGACTAACACTTTTACTTTCAAATGCAGTTTTATTTTCTTTCCACAATGATAGGTATTATTGCCAGGGGCTTACTTTGCCACTGTAGCAAAAAGAAACAGAAAGTATATATATACATATTCTTGTGAAGATAAAGAAAAAACAAGTAAGCAGACACACAAAATTATTTCATATTATTTTAATGAGCACTGCACAAAAGATACACTTAGAGACACAATATAGTATGACTATTGAGCTGAGATCTTAATGATCTAGGCAAGTGATAATTTGAAGAAGTTTCCAGGGAAAAATTGGGGCTTCCCAGATGATGCTAGTGGTAAAGTCCCTGCCTGCCTGCCAATGCAGGAGACGTAAGAGACACAGATTCAATCCCTGGATCAGGAATCCCCTGGAGGAGAGCGTAGCACCCCCTCCAGTGTTCTTGCCTAGGGAATCCTCATGGATAGAGGCACTTGGTGACCTACAGTCCATTGGGTTGTAGAGTCAGACACAACTGAAGTGACTTAGCAGGCATGCCTCAAGCAAAAATAAGGAGTACAAGCAATCTGAGGTTGGGACTCTCCTACCAAGTTGGAAGAACAAACAGATACCAATAAAGTTGGAATAGGAGAAGTGGGATGGAAGGTAGACTTTTCAAATCAACCTTTGGGAATAGTATAGGAAATTACTAAAGTTGTAATCACTAAAATTAGTGAGACGTATACAGTTATGATACCTCATGTAATAATGTAGCAATTGCTCTTTTGCTAAAAGGAAAACATTTCAAGATTTTGGTAGAAATAATTTTGTTACTTGAATTCAATAATAATTAAACTATGCCTTTCATAATTCACTATAAGAAAATTTTATTTCTATCATTTACTTTTTTGAATCCAACCAATGGATGGTACTATTTTAGAACTAGTTAAAAAAAAGTCTTAGCTCTTATCCTTTCCCTTTATAAAGGGAAACCAAAGGCTAGATTGTTTTAGCAATTTTTTCTAGATGTCCAAGCAAGAAAGGCTCTAAACCGAAATTTTCCTAAGTGCTCCTATCAATGTGTGTCTTCCTGCTGTATCACACATGAATCTTTGTTACGAAAGCACTGAAGAGACAGAAACAATGATGTTGATTTGAAAAGTAGCTTATAAATATCTTAAAAGCATACAACAGGTTTCATGAATAATTAATTGTCTAATTTGCCTAATCCTTAAAGCAACTCTAGAAGATGAAAAATAATATTCCAATCAGTTAAAAATAAATAAAAAGTGAAGAAATTCTTTGTACTCGTCATTAAAATAAAAGTGGAATCTCAGCTAGTGAAGAAGTTTTTTGCACCCTAGGTTAATATTTGATAAAGTTGCAAGTGTATTTACATCTGTCTTCATGAAATGTTGATTGTTACCTAGTATGAATATTTATTTGCATAGAAAAATGTATATAAAGAATCTTTTGCTCAAAATTCTCCAAGTCAGGATTCAGCAGTACATGAACCATGAACTTCCAGATCTTGAAACTGGTTTTAGAAAAGGCAGAGTAACCAGAGATCAAATTGCCAACATCAGCTGGATCATCGAAAAAGCAAGAGAGTTCCAGAAAAACGTCTATATCTGCTTGATTGAGTATGCCAAAGCCTTTGAATGTGTGGATCACAATAAACCGTGGAAAATTCTGAAAGAGATGGGAATACCAGACCACCTGACCTGCCTCTTGAAAAACCTGTATGCAGGTCAGGAAGCAACAGTTAGAACTGGACATGGAACAGCAGACTGGTTCCAAATAGGAAAGGGAGTACATCAAAGCTGTATATTGTCACCCTGCTTATTTAACTTCTATGCAGAGTACATCATGAGAAATGTTGGGCTGAAAGAAGCACAAGCTGGAATCAAGATTGCTGGGAGAATATCAATAACCTCAAATATGCAGATGACACCACCTTATGGGAGAAAGTGAAGAACTAAAGAACTTAAGAGCCTCTTGATGAAAGGGAAAGAGGAGAGCGAAAAAGTTGGCTTAAAGCTCAACATTCAGAAAACTAAGATCATGACATCCAGTCCCATCACCTCATGCAAATAGATGGGGAAATAGTGGAAATAGTGGCTGACTTTATTTTTTTGGGCTCCAAAATCACTGCAGATGCTGATTGCAGCCATAAAATTAAAAGATGCTTACTCCTTGGATGGAAAGTTATGACCAACATAGACAGCATATTAAAAAGCAAATAGATTACTTTGCCAACAAAGGTCTGCCTAGTAAAGGCTATGGTTTTTCCAGTAGTCATGTATGGATGTTACAGTTGGACTATGAAGAAAGCTGAGCTCCAAAGAGTTGATGCTTTTGAACTGGGGTGTTGGAGAAGACTCTTGAGAGTCCCTTGGACTGCAGCCCATCCTAAAGGAGATCAGTCCTGGGTGTTCATTGGAAGGACTGATGTTGAAGAATGAACGCCAATACTTTGGCCACCTCATGTGAAGAGCTGACTCATTGGAAAAGACCCTGATGCTGGGAAAGATTGAGGGTAGGAAGAGAAGAGGATGACCAAGGATGAGATGGTTGGATGGCATCATTGACTCAATGAACATGGGTTTGGGTGGACTCAGGGTGTTGGTGATGGGCAGGAAGGCCTGGCGTGCTGTGGTTCATGGGGTCACAAAGAGTTGGACATGACCGAGCAACTGAACTGAACTGAAAGAATCTATAGTTTATAGCAGAATATCTACAACTATGAGCAGTTGTCCCTTGTTTATTTAGTTGATACTTTAATATGGTGTTGAGGATAAGAACTTTGGCAAGAAGTAGCTTTTCAATAAAATGTAATTCTTATTTACATTAGATTACATCAGCAAAAACAAGAGTGAATGCATAAAGTTTTATGATTTTTGTTGCCAAAGCACACAATAAACTCATTTTAATTTGAGAATATTTTTAAAGCCATCTGCTGCATCTCTAGTAATTCTGAGAATGCAATCAGTTCCCAATTACCTTCTCAAAAGAAGGACAAGGTAAAGCAATGAATAATCTAAAAACTATTTATATTTGGCTAATTACCTATCTTCCCTTTCCTTTTTTTTTTCCTTTCACAAACACCTAACCTCTCACACACTACGTTTTTCATATATTAAAAGTGAACTTTTATTTTAAGTTATCCAACTCTGCTGGATAGTAAAGCGGAACAAAGCATTTTATTAACGTAAATAATCTGCAAACTTTATTCTTAAAAGTGACATTGTTTTTCCTTTAAATGTAAAGACAATCCTGAGCAGAATTTTTAGCACCTAAGGAGAAGAATAATTCATAGGATTTAGAAAACATTTCACTAAAAACAATGGAATATCTTTTCTCCTCCATTACTTAAACATGATTTTAATGTAAATATGTTCTTCATAGGGAGAAACACAAAAATGTTATTTATATGTCTCTGTCTGTTATAGGAAGGCCCTGTCAATTCTGGCAGGAAAACTTTACGAGTTAGCCTTGCAGTTCTGCAGCAACTTCTTAATTTACATGTTTTTGAAAATGCACAGGAAGTCACAGTAACATGGTGGATGCTTCTGGCTGCCAGCAGTTAAAAAAAACAACAACACAAGACTGTCCTAAATGGACAAAAAATATTTTGGTTCTCCACTCTCAAAGTCTAGGATGTACAGGCTTTAGCTACAATTTGATCAAGAATTTTGCTTCATATTTCTGTCATTTCTTTGGTTCATCTTTGCTTTGTCTTAGGATATATGCTGTGGCTGAACTTTCCTGGAGGCTCAGATGGTAAAGAATCTGCCTGCAATGCAGGAGACCCAGGTTCAATCCCTGGGTTGGGAAGAGCCCCTGGAGAAGGAAATGACAAACCATTTCATTATGCTCGCCTGTAAAATTCCATGGACAGAGGAGCCTGTTATACTACACTCCATCAGGTCACAAACAATCAGACAGTTCTGAGCGATTAACACACACATATCCTGCAGCTGGTTTCTGTCATGGTAGCAAAAGTGCTGTGAAAATTCTTGACTTCACATGCATCATGCTCCCTAGAATGTCAAGCCCAGGTCTTAGGCCTCCTACTGATTAGACCATTTAAGTTTATTTGTTCACCCTGAAATAGTCATTGGTATATATGGGTGTCATGTGTGGATTGCTTACACTTGGCATATTCTTTGGTTGAGAAGATCCCCTGGAAAAGGGAGTGGCAACCTACTCCAGTATTCTTGCCTGGAAAATCCCAAGGACAGGGGAGCCTGACGGGCTACAGTCTAGGGGGTTGCAAAGAGTCGGACACAACTGAAGTGACTTAACATGCACACATGCAACTACCCTTAAACCAACCACCATGAAAGGAGTATGAGGATGTGGAGTTGTAAAGCAGCTGGAGGCCACTTTTAAGGCCAGGAATGGTCATAACTCTGATAACATGTGATTTACAAAAGTACCAAATGTTGTAATTTATCTCACTAATGGAATGCAAAACAAAACAAAACAAAAGAGTGCTTTTATAATGAAAATGAATGTAGGAAATTATTTTTTGTTGTTTTTGATTACAATATATAATTTGCTTCATACATTATATTTTTAAAAGTTCTTCAGTTACCATCAATG
>SJYC01147925.1:0-13533 GCA_006408675.1 Madoqua kirkii
AGGGTCCGAAGAGTCGGATATGACTGAGTGACTGAACTGAAGCTCACACTGAGGTGAAGATACAGAGATTACCCATATACCCCTACCCCCACACACATAGCCTCAACTATTATCAATATTCCCTACCAAAGGGGTACATTTACTGCAAGTGGTGAATATGCATTGACACATCTTAATCACTCAAAGGCCATAGTTTACATTATAGTTCATTCCTGGTATTATACATTCTGTGGATTTGGACAAAAGTATAATGACATGTGCCCATCATTATAGATAGTACCACATGAAGTATTTCTACCTCTCTAAAAGTCCTCTGTGCTCTGCCTATTCATCCCATCCAACTGCCCAACCTCCAGCCTCTGGAAATCACTGATCTTATTGTATCCATAGTTTTCCTTTACTCAAATATCATATAGTTGGAATCATTTAGCATGTAGTTCTTCAGGTGGGCTTCTTTCACTTGGCAATGTACATTTAAGTTTCCTCCATGTCTCTTCATAGCATGATAGTTCACGTGGTTTTAATTCTGAGTAATATTCTGATGTCTTGATATAGCAATTTATTTACCTATCACCTACTGAAGGACATCTTAGATGCTTCCAAGTTTTGGCAATTGCTAGTAAACCTACCATAAGAATCTTGTGGAGATTTTTATGAGGACATGTGTTTCCAGCTTCTTTGGGCAAATGCCAATAGCTGAATCTCATGGTGAAAGTATATTTAGCTTTTTAAGAAACAGCCAAACTGTCTTCCAAAGTGGCTGTACCATTTTGCAGTCCCACCAGCAATGAATAAAAGTCTCTCTTGTTCCACAACCTTGCCAGTCTTCTATGTTAGATTTGGACCATTCTAATAGGTGAGTTATGATATCTTATTATTGGTTTCGTTTTTTAGTTTTTATAAAAATGTTTTTATGTTATCTCATTTGATACTTGAAACATCTTAAAACAAGTGGGATAAGCAGGAAAATCATTACTGTCTCTGTTTGCTAAATGACAAAACTGAAGTTAGACATATAAAAGACTTGCCCTAAGGCGTGTGTGTGTTGAACTACAGAGAGGGGGAAAAAAACAGACCTTCTTTGCTTAATGCCCCTCATCTTCATGTGAAGAAATAAGGACTACATGAGTATATGACAAATACTTTAAAAATATGGTATACAATTGAGCTAATTCCTAGGTCATGGCATAAATTCATAATAAGAACATTTTCAAAAGGATTTAGGTGATCTAAATTCAATTCTCAAATATGTGAAGTACTTTTTGACCTTGAATTTCTGGCTTATTCTCCTTACTTTATAATTTGACTTTCATTTGTATGTTTTAAACAAGTGTATCTAAATCTAAAATACATTTTATATAACGATTTACACATATGTTTTCACATATTTTATCTTCTCCTTAGTGGAACAACTATAGCTGACATTAAAAATAATCAGAGATCATTCTATTAATATGGTAATAGTGTTATCACCTTCACTATGTTATTAGGGCATAATGAGTTGCTGTGATTAAAAATAATCATTCTTTCATAAGCTTTATAATAAATAAATTATGAAACCTTTTGCAATTGATTAATAATAAATTTTTGACATAAGGTGTGATGACTCTGAGAGAGAAAAAGATATAGACAATTTAACATAGATAGAAAAAACAGAGATTTGTAAAAGGTCATGACTAGAATGTTTGGCTGAGCAGCTTGCTTTTTGAGGCTATATGGAGGAGACTGCAATAGTCTGATGAGTGTAATCTGGAAGGCTTCCTAAGCATATGGAGTGGTGAGAAAAAATGTTGCAGAAATGCTAGCGAGGAAACATGAAAATTGAATAAATCAAATTAGTGGAACAACTATAGCTGACATTAAAAATAATCAGAGATCATTCTATTAATATGGTAATAGTGTTATCACCTTCACTATGTTATTAGGGCATAATGAGTTGCTGTGATTAAAAATAATCATTCTTTCATAAGCTTTATAATAAATAAATTATGAAACCTTTTGCAATTGATTAATAATAAATTTTTGACATAAGGTGTGATGACTCTGAGAGAGAAAAAGATATAGACAATTTAACATAGATAGAAAAAACAGAGATTTGTAAAAGGTCATGACTAGAATGTTTGGCTGAGCAGCTTGCTTTTTGAGGCTATATGGAGGAGACTGCAATAGTCTGATGAGTGTAATCTGGAAGGCTTCCTAAGCATATGGAGTGGTGAGAAAAAATGTTGCAGAAATGCTAGCGAGGAAACATGAAAATTGAATAAATCAAGGGAAAAACCTGAGGGGAAGGGAAATGCCTGAGGGAAGGAGATGAGAACAGATGTAGAGATGGTCACTGTATATTTTGACATCATGAGATTATTTTGAATATGCTCTTTAAAAGAATAAGCTACTAAAATAGTTCAATAAGAGGCTAAACTGACTGGAGTAGTTAAGGAAGCTTTTACATAATAGCAGTTCCCTGTTTCAGCATATTGATTAAAGTAGATTTAAGAATGCCCAGTAATGGTTAAGCTGGAGTCTTTACTTTGATGACTTGCACAGCATCATAAATGACTTTATATTTATTTCCCTTCTTCATGTAAGGACATTTACAGTGCATGAAAAATTTTAAACCCTTGTTGCCTTTATTTATAAAAATAAATATTAATTTTTTTTCAAATTGTGCAGAAACCTACTTTCTTCCTTTACTTGATGCATCACCTCCAGCAAATGAAAAGATACATGTTTAATAGTTTTAGATGTTTAGTTGACAATCATTAGACAGATACAAAGTAAATAGTTCTATAATGCCCTTTATTTTACACATGGCCCAGAGCTCCCACTGCAAAAAAAAAAAAAAAAATTACAATGCTAATTAACCTTTCAGTCAGTTCAGTTCAGTTTAGTTGCTCAGTCATGTCCGACTCTTTGCGACCCCATGAATCGCAGCATGCCAGGCCTCCCTGTCCATCACCAGCTCCTGGAGTTTACTCAAACTATGTCCATCCAGTCAGTGATGGCATCTAGCCATCTCATCCTCTGTTGTCCTCTTCTCCTCCTGCCCCCAATCCCTCTCAGCATACTGAGTCTTTTCCAATGAGTCAACTCTTTGCATGAAGTGGCCAAACTACTGGAGTTTCAGCTTTAGCATCAGTCCTTCCAATGAACATCCAGGACTGATTTCCTTTAGAATGGACTAGTTGGATCTCCTTGCAGTCAAAGGGACTTCTCAAGTCTTCTCTAGCACCACAGTTCAAAAGCAGCAATTCCTGGGTGCTCAGCTTTCTTCATAGTCCAACTCTCACATCCATACATGACCACAGGAAAAACCATAGCCTTGACTAGATGGACCTTTGTTGGCAAAGTAATGTCTATGCTTTTGAATATGCTATCTAGGTTGGTCATAACTTGCCTTCCAAAGAGTAAGTGTCTTTTAACTTCATGGCTGCAGTCACCATTTGCAGTGATTTTGAAGCCCCCCAAAATAAAATCTGACATGGCTTCCATTGTTTCTCTATCTACTTCCTATGAAGTGATGGGACCAGGTGCCATGATCTTTGTTTTCTGAATGTTGAGTTTTAAGCCAACTTTTTCACCCTCCTCTTTCACTTTCATCAAGAGGCTCTTCAGTTCTTCTTTACGTTCTGCCATAAGGGTGGTGTCATCTGCATATCTAAGGTTATTGATATTTCTCCTGACAATCTTGATTCCAGCTTGTGCTTCTTCTAGCCCAGCATTTCTCATGATGTACTCTGCATATAAGTTAAATAAGCAGGGTGACAATATACACCTTTAGCATATATTTTTACTTCAAAAGAATATTTACATAACAAGCTTATTCCAGATAATTGAAGGAATAGTTTGGAAATTGCATCTATCTTCTGAAACTGGGCAGCAATTTTGCCAGGAAAGGACTCAAGAGCTTAAAAGGAAAAATTCCTTAATTTAAGATACATTAGAATTCTGAAGAATTTTCTTTTTTTTATATTTGTCCCAAGTAAGCATCTCATTACAATAGATTGAACCATAAAAAAAGCACACTGCAGGTCTGCAGTGTCTTAATCATTTAATCTCATTTTTTTTAATTTAACAGCTCTCTTTAAAAATTGGTATTAAAGTATAGTTGATTTATAATGTAGTTTTAGTTTCAGGTAAACAGCAAAGTGAATCAAACATACACACACACACACACACACACACACACACGCATACATATGTATGCGCACATACATGAATCCATTCTTTTTTTCTTTAAGACTTTTCCCATATAGGCCATTACAGAGTAGAATTCCCTTTCCTACACAACAGGTTCTTATTAGTTATCTGTTTTATCTATAATAGTGTATATATTAATTCCAATTTCCATTTGCTACACAACAAGTTCTTATTAGTTATCTATAGTAATGTATATATGTCAGTCCCAGTCTCCCAATCTATCCCTCCCCTCACCTTATCCCCTCATAACGATAGTTTGTTTTCTACATCTGTGATTTTATACCTGTTTTGTAAATAAGTTCATCTGTACCCTTTTTTTAGATTCCACATATAAGTGATGCCACATATTTGTCTTTCTTTGACTTACTTTTAAGTAAGAGAGTTGAAGTAGAAAATTTGACAAAGCCATTGTGAAAGGATGCAGTCACCACAATTCATTTTCCTTTCATGTGTTTACTAATATCAGTGGATTATTTTTGTCTGTTTTTATCTGGTTTTCCTAGCCTTGTCTCAGAGGAAGCAGCATATGTAACCACAGTGAGAAGTATTCCATTTAAGACTAATCTTTAAATGCAGCAGATAGTGCTGTGTTGCCCAGAAAGTAATAGAGAAAAAGATTTCACTTCATGTCTGTTTCGTACTTACACTGTTGCCAGTAAATATCCAAGTTACCACTGGTTTTCTGAACATAAGCAGCAACTGATTTTGTTCTATATATTCACTCCTTGCAGTTATAAAACAAATGTTTTAAATCTATGAGACAATGTATTATTGTTTTCATTATTAAATCTGGAAACTACACATAATATTACTTGTAGTTTTAATATTTATATCATTATAATCTTAATGTGTTATTTAACATACAGCAGGAACACAAACTTTCTCTAAAAGAATATCTAACAATATAATATCTATTATATTTGTTTCCAAAACATGTTGCTTGACTCAAAATTATTACTCCATGTAAGATCAGGAACATATAAGACTCTGCTTCTAGACTGACAAAATAAATCCATATGTCCATTGCATATTGATTCATTCATTTGTGTTTTTCTTGACTCACCCAAAGAAGGATAATCAACATTTTGAGATTTCACATGGAGATGCTACCCCATCTTTGCCATCTTTGATCAACAAATGTGCTTGTAAGATTTGAATACTTTTATCACATCAACTCTGCATTATTATAAAAACATTTTTTCAAGTGCTGACACCAGTCTTAAAAACAAAGTTTTATCATATTAGTACACTTAATATGGGAATCATTAAGAATATCTAAGCAGTGAATTTTTTAACCCTATTTTGATTCTCACTGGATTTAAACACATCTACGGGGAGATAGTGAAGGACAGGGCATGCTGCAGTTCATGGGGTTGCAAAGAGTCAGACATGATTTAGTGGCTGAACAACCACGGCATCTGAATATTCTTTTAATGAGAGAAACATCAAGCCTAGTGGCAAATATGACACAGAGATTAAAAATATATATACTTATAAGATGAAGTGTAATGTGGGAATTCATATGGCATTTTACTCTTCCAGAAATTTGAATTTCCTCTTAACACTACAATCCAGTGTTTGATTTTTGCTTTAACTTTTCAGTGATTATATAAAAGAAAAGATATAATTGTTGAAGTATTTTTTCCTTGGTTGTATTTGTAGTACTTAAGAAACTTAAGAAATTGTTTTGATTCACATCCAGTTTTGCAACTTTTCTCAGATACTTAAAGACAACTACTTATGGTACCTGTCAACTTTAATGCGAATCTAGAACCTGCCTGCCAATGCAGGAGACGTGAAACAGGGGTTCAGTCCGTGAACTGGCAAAGTCCCATGGAGAAGGGCACAGCAACCCATTCTGGTATTCTTGCCTATAGAATCCCAAGGACTCAGGAACCTGGTGGGCTATAGTCCTTAGGGTCATGAACAGTCAGATATGACTGAACTGACTTGGTACTCACACAAGAATTTTACACAAGTCTTAATTTAGAATATTAGAACTCTAGGTGAGTTCATAATAAAGCTTTACTCATCAAAGGTCCTTTCCATTATTCCTTTCTCCAATAGAACCAGTTTTATCTATGTTATTAAGGAGTCATATCTTACAATTTTTATTAACCAAATACATCTATGCACTGATAAACATAAAAATTCTAATGCTACTTTATTCAATTGGTTCAATTCTATCCAAGCAAAAATACTTGAAATTTTAGACTGTGAAGTCTTAACACTTGCTAACTATTTAAATTACACAAGTTTAACTTCAATATTTATTAAATGTGGAAAAGAATACAGACATATTTTTTCCTTTGAGAATCTTGTGAAGAATTTCACTTACTTTGTCAGTTCACTCAATAACAATTTAGCATTAGGCAATGTGTTTTCTGAGAGCAACATTGAAGCTAAAGTGACTGATTTCTTGCCATCATTTTGAGCAAAGTCTAGTGGACCTTATTTCAGGGATATAATCCCCATGTTACATAAATAAACAATGAGTTCTTTGCTTGCTTTTATAACACCCTTTAAAATGATACACCAGTGGAATATTTGAACGTATGCTTTAAATTTAACACAAGGTTTCTTTTTAAGCCCATTTTAAATTGTATGATTGTTTAAAGGAAAATAGAAGTGGTAGAATTTTTGTACTATAGGTATTGTGGTCATGGTATTGTCAGTATTAAGAAAAAAATAGCGTTCAGAAGTTTTAAATATATATAAGTATTTAAATATATATCTCCATCCATTTATAGGGATTCCCTGGTGGCTCAGAGGTCAAAGAGTCTGCCTCCAATGTGGGAGACTTGGGTTTGATCCCTGGGTTGGGAAGATCCCCTGGAGAAGGAAATGGTAACCCACTCTAGTATTCTTGCCTAGAGAATCCCATGGACAGAGGAGCCTGGTAGCCTACAGTCCACAGGGCTGCAAAGAGTTGATCGCAACTGAGCGACTTCACTTTGACTTTTCATCCATTTATATAGATTTTCCACAACTGCTAGTGTTTGCATGACAAATAAATAAATCATGTATTGTTTGCTTATTTTATCAATTGATAGTCTATACCATAGAAACCAAGCCAGATATGGATAAATACGTATTTTTTAATAATTTGAACAATTCGTCAATGTTGTTTTGAAGTTTCATAAGTTAATTGAAAATTACCATTAAAAACTGATTAGTGATCCTCTGTTCAGTTCAGTTCAGTCACTCAGTCATTTCTGACTCTTTGAGACCCCATGAATCACAGCATGCCAGGCCTCCCTGTCCATCACCAACTCCCGGAGTCCACTCAGACTCATGTTCATCGAGTCAGTGAAGTCATCCAGCCATCTCATCCTCTATCGTCCCCTTTTCCTCCTGCCCCCAATCTCTCCCCAAATCAGAGTCTTTTCCAAAGAATCAACTCTTTGCATGAGGTGGCCAAAGTACTGGAGTTTCACTTTTAGTTTCAGTTTTATCATTCCTACTAAAGAACACCCAGGGCTGATCTCCTTCAGAATGGACTGGTTGGATCTCCTTGCAGTCAAGGGGACACTCAAGAGTCTTCTCCAACACCACAGTTCAAAAACATCAATTCTTCAGTGTTCAGCTTTCTTCACAGTCCAACTCTCACATCAATACATGACCACTGGGAAAAGAATGGCCTTGACAAAATGGACCTTTGTGGCCAAAGTAATGTCTCTACTTTTGAATATGATATCTAGGTTGGTCATAACCTTCCTTCCAAGGAGTAAGCGTCTTTTAATTTCATGGCTGCAATCACCATCTGCAGATTTTGGAGACCAAAAGAATAAAGTCTGACACAGTTTCCACTGTTTCCCCTTCTATTTCCCATGAAGTGATGGGACCAGATGCCATGATCTTAGTTTTCTGAATGTTGAGCTTTAAGCCAAACTTTTCACCCTCTTTTTTCACTTTCATCAAGAGGCTTTTTAGTTTCTCTTTACTTTCTGCCATAAGGGTGGTGCAATCTGCATATCTGAGGTTATTAATATTTCTCCTGGCAATCTCGATTCCAGCTTATACTTCTTCCAGCCCAGCGTTTCTCATGACGTACTCTGCATGTAAGCTAAATAAGCAGGGTGACAGTATACAGCCTTGACGTACTCCTTTTCCTATTTGGAACCAGTCTGTTGTTCCGTGCCCAGTTCTAACTGTTGCTTTTTGACCTGCATATAGGTTTCTCAAGAGGCAGGTCAGGTGGTCTGGTATTCCAATCTCTTTCATAATTTTCCACAGTTCATTGTGATCTACACAGTCAAAGGCTATTTCTCCTTGAAAAATATTTTCTTTTTTCTGTATGGTACATTAAAACTGCAATGAATGCTGCTGTTTTCTGTTTTCTTAACTGCCCAATTTTATTTTGTTAAAGTAATCATTGCAACATCAATGGCTAGAATATAATAGTTTCTAAAGAAAATTAGTTATAAACTTAACTTTATATTAAATCCAAAGAAGTCAATAATAATGTGAGAGTGATCTTTATTCTTTCTTGGGCAGTATTTAATTAACAAGAGACCATCTCCCTCCATGAACCCACTGTAGTCTTTTGAAACTGAATTTCTATCACAAATACTTTATAAGATTTTCAGAATTAAGGGGGAAAGAAAAAACATAAAATAAATCTTGATGAATAACTTTGATAGTAGTCAACAAGAAACTAATTCACAAGGGGTACAATGATATGGCATTAAAGCATATATTTTTACTTCAAAAGAATATTTACATAACAAGCTTATTCCAGATAATTGAAGGAATAGTTTGGAAATTGCATCTATCTTCTGAAACTGGGCAGCAATTTTGCCAGGAAAGGACTCAAGAGCTTAAAAGGAAAAATTCCTTAATTTAAGATACATTAGAATTCTGAAGAATTTTCTTTTTTTTATATTTGTCCCAAGTAAGCATCTCATTACAATAGATTGAACCATAAAAAAAGCACACTGCAGGTCTGCAGTGTCTTAATCATTTAATCTCATTTTTTTTAATTTAACAGCTCTCTTTAAAAATTGGTATTAAAGTATAGTTGATTTATAATGTAGTTTTAGTTTCAGGTAAACAGCAAAGTGAATCAAACATACACACACACACACACACACACACACACACGCATACATATGTATGCGCACATACATGAATCCATTCTTTTTTTCTTTAAGACTTTTCCCATATAGGCCATTACAGAGTAGAATTCCCTTTCCTACACAACAGGTTCTTATTAGTTATCTGTTTTATCTATAATAGTGTATATATTAATTCCAATTTCCATTTGCTACACAACAAGTTCTTATTAGTTATCTATAGTAATGTATATATGTCAGTCCCAGTCTCCCAATCTATCCCTCCCCTCACCTTATCCCCTCATAACGATAGTTTGTTTTCTACATCTGTGATTTTATACCTGTTTTGTAAATAAGTTCATCTGTACCCTTTTTTTAGATTCCACATATAAGTGATGCCACATATTTGTCTTTCTTTGACTTACTTTTAAGTAAGAGAGTTGAAGTAGAAAATTTGACAAAGCCATTGTGAAAGGATGCAGTCACCACAATTCATTTTCCTTTCATGTGTTTACTAATATCAGTGGATTATTTTTGTCTGTTTTTATCTGGTTTTCCTAGCCTTGTCTCAGAGGAAGCAGCATATGTAACCACAGTGAGAAGTATTCCATTTAAGACTAATCTTTAAATGCAGCAGATAGTGCTGTGTTGCCCAGAAAGTAATAGAGAAAAAGATTTCACTTCATGTCTGTTTCGTACTTACACTGTTGCCAGTAAATATCCAAGTTACCACTGGTTTTCTGAACATAAGCAGCAACTGATTTTGTTCTATATATTCACTCCTTGCAGTTATAAAACAAATGTTTTAAATCTATGAGACAATGTATTATTGTTTTCATTATTAAATCTGGAAACTACACATAATATTACTTGTAGTTTTAATATTTATATCATTATAATCTTAATGTGTTATTTAACATACAGCAGGAACACAAACTTTCTCTAAAAGAATATCTAACAATATAATATCTATTATATTTGTTTCCAAAACATGTTGCTTGACTCAAAATTATTACTCCATGTAAGATCAGGAACATATAAGACTCTGCTTCTAGACTGACAAAATAAATCCATATGTCCATTGCATATTGATTCATTCATTTGTGTTTTTCTTGACTCACCCAAAGAAGGATAATCAACATTTTGAGATTTCACATGGAGATGCTACCCCATCTTTGCCATCTTTGATCAACAAATGTGCTTGTAAGATTTGAATACTTTTATCACATCAACTCTGCATTATTATAAAAACATTTTTTCAAGTGCTGACACCAGTCTTAAAAACAAAGTTTTATCATATTAGTACACTTAATATGGGAATCATTAAGAATATCTAAGCAGTGAATTTTTTAACCCTATTTTGATTCTCACTGGATTTAAACACATCTACGGGGAGATAGTGAAGGACAGGGCATGCTGCAGTTCATGGGGTTGCAAAGAGTCAGACATGATTTAGTGGCTGAACAACCACGGCATCTGAATATTCTTTTAATGAGAGAAACATCAAGCCTAGTGGCAAATATGACACAGAGATTAAAAATATATATACTTATAAGATGAAGTGTAATGTGGGAATTCATATGGCATTTTACTCTTCCAGAAATTTGAATTTCCTCTTAACACTACAATCCAGTGTTTGATTTTTGCTTTAACTTTTCAGTGATTATATAAAAGAAAAGATATAATTGTTGAAGTATTTTTTCCTTGGTTGTATTTGTAGTACTTAAGAAACTTAAGAAATTGTTTTGATTCACATCCAGTTTTGCAACTTTTCTCAGATACTTAAAGACAACTACTTATGGTACCTGTCAACTTTAATGCGAATCTAGAACCTGCCTGCCAATGCAGGAGACGTGAAACAGGGGTTCAGTCCGTAACTGGCAAAGTCCCATGGAGAAGGGCACAGCAACCCATTCTGGTATTCTTGCCTATAGAATCCCAAGGACTCAGGAACCTGGTGGGCTATAGTCCTTAGGGTCATGAACAGTCAGATATGACTGAACTGACTTGGTACTCACACAAGAATTTTACACAAGTCTTAATTTAGAATATTAGAACTCTAGGTGAGTTCATAATAAAGCTTTACTCATCAAAGGTCCTTTCCATTATTCCTTTCTCCAATAGAACCAGTTTTATCTATGTTATTAAGGAGTCATATCTTACAATTTTTATTAACCAAATACATCTATGCACTGATAAACATAAAAATTCTAATGCTACTTTATTCAATTGGTTCAATTCTATCCAAGCAAAAATACTTGAAATTTTAGACTGTGAAGTCTTAACACTTGCTAACTATTTAAATTACACAAGTTTAACTTCAATATTTATTAAATGTGGAAAAGAATACAGACATATTTTTTCCTTTGAGAATCTTGTGAAGAATTTCACTTACTTTGTCAGTTCACTCAATAACAATTTAGCATTAGGCAATGTGTTTTCTGAGAGCAACATTGAAGCTAAAGTGACTGATTTCTTGCCATCATTTTGAGCAAAGTCTAGTGGACCTTATTTCAGGGATATAATCCCCATGTTACATAAATAAACAATGAGTTCTTTGCTTGCTTTTATAACACCCTTTAAAATGATACACCAGTGGAATATTTGAACGTATGCTTTAAATTTAACACAAGGTTTCTTTTTAAGCCCATTTTAAATTGTATGATTGTTTAAAGGAAAATAGAAGTGGTAGAATTTTTGTACTATAGGTATTGTGGTCATGGTATTGTCAGTATTAAGAAAAAAATAGCGTTCAGAAGTTTTAAATATATATAAGTATTTAAATATATATCTCCATCCATTTATAGGGATTCCCTGGTGGCTCAGAGGTCAAAGAGTCTGCCTCCAATGTGGGAGACTTGGGTTTGATCCCTGGGTTGGGAAGATCCCCTGGAGAAGGAAATGGTAACCCACTCTAGTATTCTTGCCTAGAGAATCCCATGGACAGAGGAGCCTGGTAGCCTACAGTCCACAGGGCTGCAAAGAGTTGATCGCAACTGAGCGACTTCACTTTGACTTTTCATCCATTTATATAGATTTTCCACAACTGCTAGTGTTTGCATGACAAATAAATAAATCATGTATTGTTTGCTTATTTTATCAATTGATAGTCTATACCATAGAAACCAAGCCAGATATGGATAAATACGTATTTTTTAATAATTTGAACAATTCGTCAATGTTGTTTTGAAGTTTCATAAGTTAATTGAAAATTACCATTAAAAACTGATTAGTGATCCTCTGTTCAGTTCAGTTCAGTCACTCAGTCATTTCTGACTCTTTGAGACCCCATGAATCACAGCATGCCAGGCCTCCCTGTCCATCACCAACTCCCGGAGTCCACTCAGACTCATGTTCATCGAGTCAGTGAAGTCATCCAGCCATCTCATCCTCTATCGTCCCCTTTTCCTCCTGCCCCCAATCTCTCCCCAAATCAGAGTCTTTTCCAAAGAATCAACTCTTTGCATGAGGTGGCCAAAGTACTGGAGTTTCACTTTTAGTTTCAGTTTTATCATTCCTACTAAAGAACACCCAGGGCTGATCTCCTTCAGAATGGACTGGTTGGATCTCCTTGCAGTCAAGGGGACACTCAAGAGTCTTCTCCAACACCACAGTTCAAAAACATCAATTCTTCAGTGTTCAGCTTTCTTCACAGTCCAACTCTCACATCAATACATGACCACTGGGAAAAGAATGGCCTTGACAAAATGGACCTTTGTGGCCAAAGTAATGTCTCTACTTTTGAATATGATATCTAGGTTGGTCATAACCTTCCTTCCAAGGAGTAAGCGTCTTTTAATTTCATGGCTGCAATCACCATCTGCAGATTTTGGAGACCAAAAGAATAAAGTCTGACACAGTTTCCACTGTTTCCCCTTCTATTTCCCATGAAGTGATGGGACCAGATGCCATGATCTTAGTTTTCTGAATGTTGAGCTTTAAGCCAAACTTTTCACCCTCTTTTTTCACTTTCATCAAGAGGCTTTTTAGTTTCTCTTTACTTTCTGCCATAAGGGTGGTGCAATCTGCATATCTGAGGTTATTAATATTTCTCCTGGCAATCTCGATTCCAGCTTATACTTCTTCCAGCCCAGCGTTTCTCATGACGTACTCTGCATGTAAGCTAAATAAGCAGGGTGACAGTATACAGCCTTGACGTACTCCTTTTCCTATTTGGAACCAGTCTGTTGTTCCGTGCCCAGTTCTAACTGTTGCTTTTTGACCTGCATATAGGTTTCTCAAGAGGCAGGTCAGGTGGTCTGGTATTCCAATCTCTTTTATA
>SJYC01147927.1:0-17039 GCA_006408675.1 Madoqua kirkii
CATTTTATCTTTTCTTGAAAATGTATTCATGTATCTATTTATTTATTTATTGACTGTGCTGGGTCTTGGTTGCTACACACAGACTTTCTCTAATTGTGGAGAGTAGAGGCTAACTCCCTAGGTCTGGTGCACAGGCTTCTCATGTGGTGGATTCTCTTCTTGTGGACCATAGGCTGTAGGTGCCTGTTACCTTCAGTAGTGGCTGCACGTGGGCTCAGTAACTGTGGCTTGCAGGCTCTAGAGCACAGGCTCAGTAGTTGTGGTTCAGGGGCTTAGTTGTATTTAGTCATGTGGGATCTTCCTGGACCAGGGATTGAACTGGTGTCCCATGCACTGCAAAGCTGACTCTTAACCATTGGACCACCAGTGAAGTCCTCATGATGCATTTTAAAACTAAGTGTTAAAAACTTTTGAATGAGTGGCTTTAAATTGATACCGGTTGTGAGGACCAATGAATTAAAAATGGCAAGCAAATTGAAAGAAAAATGAAATTAAAATTTTTACACATAGCATTTAAACTCTATGAAGACTAAAATGTAAGTTAAATAGTAATCACTTGCTTGTCCTTTTTAGCCTTTCTTACAAACATGCTTATTTTCCATTTTTACCAACTATTTTATGCTTCATCAAAAAATGATTATTTTTAAAATAACAAAATGTAATGAAAAATATTTTCAAAGAATGTTAAAATCGTCAAGGAGACATAAATTGACTTGAAAATGAAAGGGAAACAATACTGAAAGATCTCTTCCACTTGCCAAATATGTTGATTCACAACTCTAAATATAAAATTTTTATCTGACTATGTACTACTACTAAGTCACTTCAGTTGTGTCTGACTGTGCGACACCATAGCCAGCAGCCCACCAGGCTTCCCCGTCCCTGAGATTCTCGAGGCAAGAACACTGGAGTGGGTTGCCATTTCCTTCTCCAATGCATGAAAGTGAAAAGTGAAAGTGAATTTGCTCAGTTGTATCCAACTCTTAGCGACTCCATGGACTGCAGCCTATCAGGCTCCTCCATCCATGGAATTTTCCAGGCAAGAGTACTAAATTGGAGTGCCATTGCCTTATGCACCTCCTATACAGAGAGCTTCAATAGTCTAATATCAGCATTTTTTATTCATGATTTGTAATGTCTGGGTGTTTCAGTTTCAAATTATTTAAACATAAAAAGTGTAAATTAATCTCACTTTGAGATTTGGTATTAATTAATAAAAGATTGCAATTCAAACTCATGTGTCTTGGAATTCAAAGACAGTGATGTTTCTATTATTATATTATGGTATATCTTTCTCATTTATTTAGTGGCTAGATAATGAAAGAGTCAAGTAATGATTGAGGTCATCTACATTTATGTACTGAAAATAACTATTATGCAATAATTATCCACAATATTTTGTCTTCCATTATTTCATAGAAGTTAATCGGAACTATTCACCTTGACAAAATTTATTTCATTTTGTTTGTACCATCTGTCGCTGTGTTTCTATTTGTACAATGCACAAGTTACTGAAGTATAGCTAGGGAAGCCATTTCCTTCTTCAGGGGATCTTTCCCACTCAGGGAGAAAATCCAAGTCTCCTGCATTGGCAGGTGGATTCTTTACCACTAAGCCATCTGGGAAGCCCAAGAGAAGCACAGAGACCACCAAGTTCAGCTGTGGTCTAACTGTGCAAAACTTAACTGCTCTATCAGAAAAAAAAAAAGAAAAAAATGATTGAATGAATTATCAATATGTAGAAAGGCCATACACATGAAAATAGGGCACAAATATTTTTTTTAAGTTATCATCATAAAAATATTCACTAAAATCTCCTCAGCATACAGCTATTCATTTTGCTTTATCTGCTTTTTTGCTCTTATGCCTCATCAAGCTTTTCCATTTTCCCTAGATGATATAGATTGGTGAAGACTATTGTGTAACAGTGAACTTAGCAAAATAGCTGCAGCATCGTATAGTAAAGTGGTTCAGCTGAGTCAATGCTGAGTTCAGTTGTTGGACAACAATAGGAAGGCAGGTAATGAGCAGGCAAGCTGTAGGTATTTTGAATGTATCTGTTTGCCAAACATGATTTATATTTTTATAATTTCTGACATTTTAAAATTGATTAATTTGGTCAGAGTGATTGTATTTGAAGTGGATAGATCTTCATGTTTTCTTAGTTTAGTGGAAACCCAGTGTTTCTTCTGCCCTAATATTTTTCTCTAGCTTGTATTTTTATAAAATTACTGGATGTTGCAAATAAAAACAAATGTTATGTTCTGAGCTGTTTAATTAGAGCTGATGCAAATTAATAGAAAATTTAAACTAATATTTACAGAATTAATTGCACTTCCCAGGATTCTAAGACTTGATTGATAACACTTTTCTTCCTTGTTTGTCTGATGTTCAAATTGTCGAAGATCTAAACAGAATTGAATATTTTGTCTTGACAAGGAAGTAACAACTGCAAATATCTCTTATCCTTGGTTGAGTAAAGTGCTTTTATAAATCTAATCTATGAGCCAACTAGGGGATTTTTATTCGCAATTTAGATACTGAGGTCTAATAAATCTACTTTACTATTGTAGCAGTACCAAATCTTGAAAGTGTTTTTCTCAGTAGGTACCAAATTTGGCTGTATTATCTGGATTATGAGAGAAAACCACCTACAACATGATAATATATACTGTTGACAAGTCATCTTAATCTTTCCTATTGAGTTTTACAAAACAGTTACTACCTTATTCAGCTGAGAAACTCAGAAATTTATTTTCCTTAAATGGATTCTTTAATATTCTTTTTATTGACAATGCTGATGTCATAGATGAAAGGCACTTTATAGATCACAGATTATTAAGGAAAAAGTCTTTGATTGAAAGAGAATGCTTGCTTTCTGAAAAAAGAAAGACTCAAATATGGCAAACAATCACACATAACTCAGGACATAAGGGGCAGGACAAAATATTGTTAATTTACTAGGAAGTTGAGTTGTTTTGTAGTTCTCTGAGTGGTAAAATATAAAGATGCAAGTTCTAAACATTTTGTTATATTATTTAAATAAGTGTCTTATACAGCTTAAAGAATAAGTTTCCTAGTAACTCAATAAAGAATTATTTCAACTATGTCTAAGTTAATATACAATGCATAATGAAATATGTTTTAATATCAATGCAAAAACTATACAATTTCTAGGCAACTGGATATTTTCTAAATTTTGACATATTACTAGATATTCCAAAAATGGCTTTGTAGACATTTTCCCTCTCAGTTACATTACTGTAATTTGAGCATATTCTGAGTTTGCAATATGTAACTTAAAAATATTATAAGTCTATTCTAAAAAAAATAATGAGGATATTTACCACATCTGAGGCTAGACTTAAAAAAAAGTAAATTTTTGTTTTAACTTTCCAGAGTGAATATGTGAATTCTTGTGAGTAGGAGTGATGAAGGCATTTAATTGAGATATGCATGCTTGTGTGCTAAGTCACTCCAGCTTCAGCATGTCTGACTCTTTGTGGACTGTAGGCTGCCAAGCTCCTCTGCCCATGGGCTTCTCTAGGCAAGAATGCTGGAGTGGGTTGCCATGACCTCCTTCAAGGGATTTTCGAGACTCAGGGATCAAACTCACATTTCTAACAGCTCCTGCATTGGCAGGTGCATTCTTTACCATTAGTGCCACCTGGGAAGCCCTGAGATATACTATTCTAGAAATTATTTACTTAGAGAAGTAAGTTTTTAGTTTTATTTTGTTGATGTGCTTTTGAAATATTCATTTGAGTTAACAGTTATAGTAGAACTATTTTAGAAATCACTGTGAAATCAAGGAAGAATGAAGAATTTCCAAAGTTAATTTCTTTAAAATGACTTAGGAATGAAAGACAGTTAAAAGGTTGTTCTTAGCTAACTAATATTATATGGAGGAAGAAACTGAGACACAAAAACCTAAGTGAATTTCTTTTAATATTAAATACTTAGCAAGTGGCAGAGCCAAGAGTTTTGCTAAAGGCTTCTGCATCCTGTAAATCAAATGTGCTGTGGTACTCTTTTGAGAAACAGAGGTCATAAATTATTCTTTGAAGTCTCTAGAAGAGAGACTCTACAATTTTCTTGTTTTGATACTGAGGACTAATATTTGTTTCTAGTTGACTGCTGACTCTCCTTCATAGTCTCCCATATGCTTTATTTCTAGTTTCATTCAAATAGAAGGATGCAGATACATACATCCATGGACATACACATATACACATGCACCCTAACACTCTTACATTCTTAGTCACTGCAAATACAGATTCTTCCTGTTGTTTTATAGTTCTTGGCTATATATTCAGACATTTGTGAGAAGGGAGATGCTGGAGAACATATTCTGTTACTTCTGGAAAATCTTCATAAGAGTTAAAATTATTAAGAGCATTAAGTCAGAATATAATTGCTTAATGGAATCAATGACTCATGATGTCAGGTGTTCAGGACTTTACAAAGGAAACTTATCCATTCTAGAATATATTAATACCACAGAGCAGAACACTCATGCCAGCTGTTTGGTGCCTCCTACTCTTGACATCCCTGGAAATACAATGCATTAGAAATCAAATGAGTCACAGATTTCTGTCTGATTTCCTTGTGTGTATCAGTGTGTATGTGTCTGTGTACTTGTCCCCACCCTTATAAAACATCATTAACTTCAGACTAAAATTAAATAGATTACATTTTTCTTCTACATCAAGCATATCCATTTATACTTTCCTCAAACTACAGCAGAATCCCTCTGATTGACCACAAGAATTTATTTTTCCTGAAGACGCCACAGCATCTTATTTATAAACTAAGTAGAATGAAATGCTAAGAGGCTGGATTCTTATTATTTCTTGTTCTTAATATTCTTTTGTTATGTAGACCCCATATATTCCAAGAATATTTTTGTATCTTCTCTTTTTTACTACAATGTGGTTAGCTCATCTTTGCCTATTAAATAAATGAAAAAAAGACAAAGCAACATTTATAATTGGGATTAAATTCAGAGAGAAAATTTAAATATGTAACATTCTATTTATAACTAATATAATTTTTTATAAAGCTTTAAGCTGATTTTTTCTTTGGAATAAGAAAGGTGAGATGGGAGTTCAGTGAGCTGCAGTCAACATAACAGGGCTGAGAAATATTAGTTGATGTGGGCAGAAGAGATAGGTTCCTTTTTGAAAATTTTAAAACCCTGAGCACATTCAGTGTGTGCTGCCACTTAATGCATTGTCCAAGTATTTCCTGCACATCCAATTTTTATGAGAACCTTAAAAGGTTTCTAGTAGACAGTTTAATCACATTTCCTCTTACCACTTGTACGTGTGCTTCTTATACAGAGGTCATTGTCATAAAAAGGAAACTTGTTTGGCTTCTCAATGTGCTTTTCATTTCTTTTCTTTGTTTTTTGGCTTGGGGAAAGATATGGAGGCCTAATAAATACATCAAAGCAGAAAACAATTCGAAACAATAAGCCATTGCTTGACTTTGTCAAATATTAGTTGTCACTGTTGTGTGTAAATATTTGCATGTCTATGGACTTGGGCCCAACTTCTTCCCTGCCCTTCAAAGGAACTAATGAGCATGGAATTAATAGATGAATGACAGCTAGACAATTGCACATAATCCTTATGATATATGTGTAGTCAGATGAAGTAATCTTTTAAAAATAGCTTTACAAGATTTTCATGCTCATGCTTCTTCAACAGTTTTTATACTATATAGTCTAAATATGCAGATCAAAGGCTACGAAGAATGGGAACAGAGCCCTGAAACTTAAAACCAAGCAGTGTCCTCCCCTGGTCTCCTTCTCCACCTGTAAATATGCTTTCATTGAAGTTTTTGCTGCTGCTGTTACTGACAGGGTATAGGAAAGTACTAGATCAAAATTACTCTTCTTGAGAGAGATTTTATAACAGGTACAAAGAAGGAAATAAATTTTGGTCATTTTGTGAAAACTACTCAAAATGATCTTTAAGGTTACAAATGATGTTACAAGATTAAATGACTGAATCCTTGGAATGAGAGCAGAATATTAAGTTATGTTACTTTTAGGCAAAATAAAAGTGCATAAGCCATTGATTTGATATAGTGCTCTCCAAATCTGTGTAGAGCCAGAGCACAGCACAGGAATACAGTTCAACTAGAAAGACCATATCTACAGCTGATAAGGTGAATATTAGTTTCTTATTACATAGACCATCAGAAAGCAGAGACAAATTTCTCATTGAACCAGGTAACTACCAATTCATAGTGTGAGAATATAAGCCACATTTGATCAAAAGATCAGATTGTACATCACTTAACATGGTGCGGCACAATACAATTTTCAGTTTTCTTTTTATTTCACTAGCAGGAATTATGAAGATTTTTGCATGATACACAATGTGAAAGCGGCCTCACAGGTGGCACTAGTGGTAAAGAAGTGTGAGTGGAAGTGAAACTCGCTTAGTTATGTCTGACTCTTTGCAACCCCATGGACCATACAATCCATGGAATTCTCTAGGCCAGATTACTGGAGTGGGTAGCCTTTCCCTTCTTCAGGGGATCTTCCCAGCCCGGGGACTGAACCCAGGTCTCCCACATTGCAGGCAGATTCTTTACCAGCTGAGCCACAAAGGAAGTCCAGTGGTAAAGAACAAAACTGCCAATGCAAGAGAAGTGAGTCATGAGTTGGATCCCTAGGTCTAGAAGATTCCCTTAGAGGAGGGCATGACAACATACTCAGTACTTTTGTCTGGAGAATCCTTTGGACAGAAGAAGACCCTGGAGGACTATAGTCCATGGGGTCATGAGGAGTCACTACAGCACATGGGGTTGCAAAGAGATAGTACTGAAGCGACTAAGCTGGCACGCACTTAATGTAAAAATGTGTTGCCCTGTTATACCTCTATGTCTCAATATGTCCCTTATAGTGAAGACTAGATAATATAAAAATATACAATATACTGCAGCCATGAAATTAAAAGACCCTTACTCCTTGGAAGAAAAGTTATGACCAACCTAGATAGCATATTCAAAAGCAGAGACATTACTTTGCCCACTAAGGTCTGTCTAGTCAAGGCTATGGTTTTTCCTGTGGTCATGTATGAATGTGAGAGTTGGACTGTGAAGAAGGCTGAGTGCCAAAGAATTGATGCTTTTGAACTGTGGTGTTAGAGAAGACTCTTGAGAGTCCCTTGGACTGCAAGGAGATCCAACCAGTCCATTGTGAAGGAGATCAGCCCTGGGATTTCTTTGGAAGGAATTATGCTAAAGCTGAAACTTCAGTACTTTGGTCACCTCATGCGAAGAGTTGACTCATTGGAAAAGACACTGATGCTGGGAGGGATTGGAGGCAGGAGGAGAAGGGGACGACAGAAGATGAGAGGCTGGATGGCATCAGGAACTCCATGGACATGAGTCTGAGTGAACTCCAAGAGATAGTGATGAACAGGGAGGCCTGGCGTGCTGCGATTCACGGGGTTGCAAAGAGTCGGACATGACTGAGCGACTGAACTTGAACTTTATACAATATACTAATGGACTCATTCCAACAAACTCAAATATGAGTTATGTAATTTAATTGTAAAAATAAGGCTTCCAGGGTAGCTCAGATGGTAAAGAATCTACCTGCAATGTGGGAGACCTGGGTTCAATCCTTGGGTTGGGAACATCACCTGGAGGGCATGGCAACCCACTACAGTATTCTTGCCTGGAGAATCCCTGTGAACAGAGGAGCCTGGAGGGCTACAGTCCATGGGGTGGCAAAGAGTTGGACATGATTGAGTGACTAAGCACAGCAAAGCACGTGACTACTGACATGAAAAAATGTTAATGCAGGATATAGAGTAAGTATAGTTTGAAAAAATAATGATATACTCTATGAATTCTGGCCAAAATATTTTGTAACCAAAATTTGATTTTTATGTAACATATTTTAAGGTGAAAAAAAGCATGATTTCTTGGTTTAAAAGTAATTTGCCTAAAGGTAAAATTTTAAAAACAATATGAATTAAGTTCTATAACTTATGTAATCAATACAGAAATTATTCTCTGTCCAAAAAAATACTTTTAAGCGTGGAAGATGAAGTGAAGAGTTTTTTTTTTTTTTTCTCCCAGTTTATATAACTGCACTTTCCAGATCCCTTTAATGGTCTGCTGCCATTCCAGGAGACTCCAGAGACACAGGTCTGGTTCCTGGAGGGCTACAGTCCATGAGGTCACAGAGTGATACACGACTGAGCACATACATGACTGTGAAACTGTAAATCTATTTCAGTCTGATACGAAAAGATCGTGAACTGTGTAAATACGGCCATTTCTTCCTTGACTATATGTCTTTAGATTTCTTTAGTATTCTGAGCTTCCATTTCCATATTATAAAAGTAGAAATAATAATATTCAGTTCAGTTCAGTCACTCAGTCGTGTCCAACTCTTTGCAACCCCATGAATCACAGCACGCCGGGCCTCCCTGTCCAACACCAACTCACAGAGTTCACTCAGACTCACATCCATCGAGTCCGTGATGCCATCCAGCCATCTCATCCTTGGTCGTCCCCTTCTCCTCCTGCCCCCAATCCCTCCCAGCATCAGAGTCTTTTCCAATGAGTCAACTCTTCGCGTGAGGTGGCCAAAGTACTGGAGTTTCAGCTTCAGCATCATTCCCTCCAAAGAACACACAGGGTGGATCTCCTTCAGAATGGACTGGTTGGATCTCCTTGCAGTCCAAGGGACTCTCAAGAGTCTTCTCCCACACCACAGTTCCAAAGCATCAATTCTTTGGCACTCAGCCTTCTTCACAGTCCAACTCTCACATCCATACATAACTACTGGAAAAATCATTGCCTTGACTAGACGGACCTTAGTGGGCAAAGTAATGTCTCTGTTTTTTAATATACTATCTAGGTTGGTCATAACTTTTCTTCCAAGGAGTAAGCATCTTTTAATTTCATGGAAATATTCACTGCATTTTTTAAAAAAATGATATTCTGTACAGAGGAGCTAGAGTGTCTGAACCTTGTCCTAGAAACATGTTATCAGTTACCACCATCTTCATCACCACCAAAATACCACCAACCTGTTGAAATAAAAGCCACCAAAGTCTCCCTTAAGATGGAGAAATTTCAGAGTACTTCCCCTCCAAGTTTTATATTTTAAAAATGAGATAACTGATACCCTGAGAGCTCACCTGCCAAGGCAGCACAGTAAATTGTAGCAAACTGAGAAGAAGCCGAAGGCTCACTACTTCTAGTCTAAATGTTATTTCCGTATGATTATAAGCAGAGGGAATAAATACTGTAATAATGCTTATCTTTCCTAATGTTTTCCTTCTCCTGCTTTTATGTGGTAGGATGCAAATTAGGGGGCATGTGTGCATGCTACGTCACTTCAGTCATGTCTGACTTTTTGCAACCTCCTAAACTGTGGTCCACAAAGCTCTGCTGTTCATGAGATTCTCCAGGCAAGAATCCTAAAGTGGATTGCAATGTCCTCCTCCAGGCAATCTTCCTGATCCAGGAACTGAACCTGTGTCTTTTTTGTCTCCTTCATTGGCAGGTGGGATCTTTACCACTAGCACCACCTGTGAAGCCCACAGTATAGGGTATATAGATTTAAATCAGAAAAAATAATTGATGATTATTTTGGCTACTTATTTTTTTTTAATTTATTTACTTTTAATAGAAGGATAATTGCTTTACAGTATTGTTTTGGTTTATACGTAACATCAACGTGGTTACTTATATTTGTTTCTTACTAATAAGTGTTCATCCACTATTTATGTCACTGTTTTGTGCTGATCTGCTGGATCACGGAAAAAGCAATAAAACAAAGCTAGTGGAGGCGATGGCATTCCAGTTGAGCTATTTCAAATCCTGAACGATGATGCTGTGAAAGTGCTACACTCAATATGCCAGCAAATCTGGAAAACTCAGCAGTGGCCACAGGACTGGAAAAGGTCAGTTTATATTCCAATCCCAAAAAAAGGTAATGACAAAGAATGTTCAAACTACCACACAATTGCACTCATCTCACAATCTAATAAAGTAATGCTCAAAATTCTCCAAGCCAGGCTTCAGCAATACATGAATTGTTAACTTCTTGATGTTCAAGCTGGTTTTAGAAAAGGCAGAGGAATCAGAGATCCAAATTCCCAACATCTGCTGGATCATGGAAAAAGCAAGAGAATTCCAGAAAAACAACTACTTCTGCATTATTGACTATGCCAAAGCCTTTGACTGTGTGGATCACAATAAACTGTGGAAAAATTCTGAAAGAGATGGGAATACCAGACCACCTGACCTGCCTCTTGAGAAACCTATATACAGGTCAGAAAGCAACAGTTAGAAGTGAACATGGAACAACAGATTGATTTGAAATAAGAAAAGGAGTACATCAAGGCTGTCACCCTGCTTATTTAACTTCTATGCAGAGTGCATCATGAGAAAGGCTGGGCTGGAAGAATCACAAGTTGGAATCAAGACTGCTAGGAGAAATATTAATAACCTCAGATATGCAGATGACACCACTCTTATGGCAGAAAGTGAAGAGAAACTAAAAAGCCTTTTGATGAAAATGAAAGAGGAGAGTGAAAAAGTTGACTTAAAGCTCAACATTAAGAAAATTAAGATCATGGCATCTGGTCCCTTCATTTCATAGGAAATAGATAGGGAAACAGTGGAAACAGTGTCAGACTTTATATTTTTGGGCTCCAAAATCACTGCAGATGGTGACTGCAGCCATGAAATTAAAAGACCCCTACTCCTTGAAAGGAAAGTTATGACCAAACTATGTAGCATATTGAAAAGCCAAGACATTACCTTGCCAGCAAAGGTCCAACTAGTCAAAACTATGGTTTTGCCGGTGGTCATGTATGAATGTGAGAGTTAGACTGTGAAGAAAGCTGAGCACCAATAAATTGATGTTTTTGAACTGTGGTGTTGGAGAAGACTCTTGAAAGTCCCTTGGACAACAAGGAGGTCCAATCAGTCCATTCTGAAGGAAATCAGCCCCGGGATTTGGAAGGAATGAAGCTAATGCTTAAACTCTAGCACTTTGGCCACCTCATGTGAAGAGTTGACTCTTTGGAAAAGACTCTGATGCTGGGAGGGTTTGAGGGCAGCAGGAGAAGGGGATGACAGAGGATCAGATGTTAGGTGGCATCACTGACTAGATGGACGTGAGTCTGAGTGAACTCCGGGAGTTGGTGATGAACAGGGAGGCCTGTCATGCTGCAATTCATGGGGTCACAAAGAGTTGGACATGACTGAACAACTGAACTGAGCTGATCTGAAACTTACACCTAAAGCAACTAGAAAGAGAAGAACAAAAAGCCCCCAAAGTTAGTAGAAGGACAGAAATCCTAATGATCAGAGCATAAATAAATGAAAAAAAAAATGAAGGAGACAAAATAGTAAATATCAATGAAACTAACAGCTAGTTTTTTGAGAAGATAAAAAAAATTGACAAGCCATTAGCCAAACTCATCAGGAAAAAAAAGGGAGAATACTCAAATCAATTAAATCAGAAATGAAAAATTAGTCTAAACATATAACACAGAAAAACAAAGGTTCATAAGAGACTATTACAAGCAACTATTAATATATGTCCCAAATGGATAACCTGGAATGTATAGATTAATACTTAGACAAGTATAACCTTTCCAACTGAACCAAGAAGAAACAGAAAATATGAACAGACCAAAGAAAAGTGCAGAAATCGAAATTGTTATAAAATATCTTCCAACAAACTAATACCCAGGGTCAGATAGCTCCACAGGTGAATTCTTCCACATGTTTAGAGAAAAGCTAAAAGTTATCCTGTTTAAAGTCTTCCAAAAGATTTCAGAGTAAAGAAAACACCTAAACTCATTTTACGAGGCCATCATCACCATGATACCAAAAACAGACTAAGATACCACACCAAAAAACGAAAACTATAGGCCAATATAACTGATGAACATAGATGTAAAAATTCTCAGCCAAATTCCAGCAAATTTGCAAATAGAATGCAGTACATTTATATACATTTAAAATATATTAAAATAAATTGAAAAGAGCATACACTATGATTATTTAGGCTTAATCCCAGAGATGCAAAGATTATTCAGTATATGCAAGTCAGTCAATATGATACACAGTATTAACAAACTGAAAGATAAAATGTACATGATCATCTCAATAGATGCGGAGAAAGATTTTGACAAAATTCAACAGTGATTATGGTTAAAGAAATAAAAAACAAAAAACAAAAAAAGCTCTCCAGATAAGAAAGCATAAAAGGAACATACCTGAGCATAATAAAGGTCATATACGACAAACCTGTGCCAAACATCATCCTCAATGATGAAAAACTGAAAGCATTGTTTCTAAGATCAAAAATAAGACAAAGGAGCCCACTGTCATCACAATGACTGAATATAGTTTTGGAAGTCCTAGCCACAGCAATCAGAGAAGAAAAAGAAATTAAAGGAATTCAGATTGGAAAAAAAGTAAAATTTTTACTGTTTTCAGATGACATGATATTGTACATAAAAAATCATAAAGAGGTCAACAGGAAAATAATAGAGTCAATCAATGAATATAAGAAAGTCACAGTATATAAAATTAATAAACAGAAATCCCTGTCATATGGAAAATCAAAAAGATAAATTAAGAAAACAAGTCTATTCACCATTGCAACAAAAATAATGGAATACCTAATGATAAACCTATCAAAGCAGAAGAGACAAAAAAGAGGTGACAAGGATCCACGGAAGAACTATATAAAAAAGATCATGACTCAGATAAACATGATGGTGTGATCAGTCACCCAGAGCCAGTCATCCTGGAATGCAAAGTCAAGTAGGTCTTAGGAAGCATCACTGTGAACAAAGCTAGAGGAAGTGATGAATTCCAGTTGAATTATTTCAAATTCTCAAAGATGATGCTGTGAAATTACTGCACTCAATATGCCAGCAAATCTAGAAAACTCAACAGTAGTCACAGGAATGGAAATGGTCAATTTTCATTCCAATCCTAAAGAAAGGAGATCCAACCAGTCAATCCCAAAGGAAATCAGTCCTGAATATTCATTGGAAGGATTAATGCTGAAGCTGAAACTCCAATACTCTGGCCACTTAATGTGAAGAACTGACTCACTGGAAAATACCCTGATGCTGGGAAAGATTGAAGATGGGAGGAGAAGGGAACAACGGAGGGTGAGATGGTTGGATGGCGTCACTGATGCCATCAGTGACATGAGTTTGAATAAATTCTGGGAGTTGGTGATGGACAGGGAAGCCTGGCATGCTGCAGTCCATGGGATTGCATAGCATCTGATATGACTGAGTGACTGAACTGAATTGAAGTGAAACCTATAGAGAAAAAATACCTGTATACAGAAAACTGTAAGAAACTGATGAACAAAATCAAAGGTAAAACAAACAGATGGAGAGATACACCATGTTTTTCAACAGGAAGAATTAATGTTGTGAAAATAAATATATTACCCAAACCAAGCAATTGATTCAATACAATCATGAGTAAACTAGCAATGGTATTTTTCACAGTACTAGGAAATAAATTTCACAATTTGTATGGGAACACAAGAGACCCTGAATAGCCAAAACAGTCTTGAGAAAGAAGAATGGAGCTGGAGGAATCAAAGTTCCCTGACCTCAGACTATACTACTAAGTTATAGCAATTAAGACAGTATGGTACTGGCACAGAAACATAAATATAGATCAATAGCACAAGATAGAAAGCCCAGAGGTAAACCCAGGCACCTATGAGCATCCTATCTTTGATAGAGGAGGCAAGATTATACAATGGAGAAAAAACACCTTCTTTAATAAATGGTGCTGGGAAAGCTAGACTGTTATGTTGTAAAATAATGAAATTAGAATACTTCCTAACTCCATACATAAAGATAAATTTAAAATAGATTAAAAACCTAAACGTAAAATCAGACACTATAAAACTCTTAGAGGAAAAGATGTTCAACATTGAAAAGATGGAAATCCACGTGAAAAGATGATCAACATTGCTCATTATTAGAGAAATGCAATCTAAAACTACAGCAAGATATCATCTCATATTGCTCAGAAAGGCCATTGTCAAAATATCTACAAACAATAAATGCTGGAAGGGATGTGGGAAAGGGAACCCTCTTCACTGTTGGTGGGAATGTAAAAAGATAAAGGGATTATGGGGAACAGTATGGAGATTACTTCAAAAACTAAGAATTGAACTACTGTATGACCCAATAATTTCACTATTGAACTTATAGCCTAAAGGAAACCATAACTGGAAGAGATTCATGTACCCCAGTGTTTATTACAGTACTATTTAGAATAGCTAAAACATGGAAGCAACCAAAATGGCTATTGACAGTTGAATAAAGAAGTTGTTGTACCTATATACAATGCAATGTTAGCCATAAAATGGAACATATTTGAGTCATTTATAATGAGGTGGATGAACCTAGAGCCTATTATATAAAGTGAATTAAGTCAGAAAGAGAAAAATAAATATCATACATTAATGCATACATATGGAATCTAGAAATATAGTACTGATGGCCCTATTTTCAGGGAAGCAATGGTGACATAGACATAGGGAAGAGGCTTGTGGACACTGTAGGGGAAGAAGGGATGAACCTAGAGCCTATTATATAAAGTGAATTAAGTCAGAAAGAGAAAAATAAATATCATACATTAATGCATACATATGGAATCTAGAAATATAGTACTGATGGCCCTATTT
Organism: Madoqua kirkii; assembly: GCA_006408675.1. Taxonomy (NCBI): domain Eukaryota; kingdom Metazoa; phylum Chordata; class Mammalia; order Artiodactyla; family Bovidae; genus Madoqua; species Madoqua kirkii. Next base: position 14,729 of record SJYC01147927.1, read on the forward strand.
TCAGGGAAGCAATGGTGACATAGACATAGGGAAGAGGCTTGTGGACACTGTAGGGGAAGAAGGGAGTGGAACGAATAGAGAAAGTATCATTGAAACATATATATAACCATGTGTAAAATATCCAATGAGAATTTACTGTGTAACAGAAGGAGCTCAAACAGGGTGCTCTGTGACAATCTAGAGCGGTGGGATTGGGTGGGAGGGAGGTATCAGAGGGAGGGGCATATCTATGGCTGATTCATTTTGATGTGTAGTAGAAACCTACACAATATTTTTAAGCAGTTATTCTTCAATTATTTTTTTTAAAGAAAAAAATGTATGACTGTATTACTATAAAAAGAAACTTGGATAATATGCTTATTTTTCACTTGTTAATCTAACATAAAAGGAGTACACTGCTTAAAGCTTAAAAAATAAGCAAAAACTAGTCTAAAGCTTAGTCTATTCACATCGAAAATTATACATAAATGTCCATAGTAGCACTGATCATAATTGCTCCAAAATGAAGACAATCCAAATATACATCAATAGATGAAAGAATAAACAAAATGTAGTATACCCATACAATGGAATGTCATTCAGCCATAAAGAAAATTAGTACTGATACATCCTATAAAATAGATGAAGACTGAAAACATTATTAACTAAAATAATTCAGATGCAATAGGCCACATATTATATAGACACATTCATATGAAATATGCAGGATAGGGAAATCCATGGATACAAGTTAGTAGTTTCTAAGTGGTGGATGGAATAAGACATTGCTGCTTAATGGGTATGGGGTTTCTTTTGAATGATAAAATATTCTGGAAATAACAGTGATGTTTCTGCAACACCGTGATTATATTAAAAACTACTGAATTGTACACATTTAAACGGTTAAAATAGTGGAAAAAGTAAAGCCAAAGAAAAATTATCTGTTATGACACACCATAAGCTTCCTAATACTCTTGTTTTCCTCTCCCGTTTCCCCCCCCCCCCCTTGCCTTCTTTGAAATACAGATCATTGGGGGAAAAGAAAAATGACTCCACACTTCTAGGTTCATCTAGTTAATTTAAGAACTTAATTTACATGAGGTAGATTAACAGGAGAAAATTAAACAGAAGTCTAAGAGCATGCATACTAGGAAGAGACCAAGGAAAACTGACTAGCTTGACTAAATGGCCCAAACTCTCACTTTAAATAAAATACTTGTTAGGTAGGTAGAATAGAAAAAGGAGTCCAAAATGATAGTGGCTAAAAGACAGACAAAGAAAGGGAAAACGCCTGTAAAAAGGGAATAAAATGAAAAATCCCTCTGGAGTGTACTATCCTTTGTTTACTGAATAAAACTCTGAGCTGTGACTTAGGAGTAACACTGGTCCATTGTTTCAAATCTTTGTTGTGGCAAAACTGAACTAAGAAAATTATGCACTCTCCTGATGTATTTGTTTAATAATTACTAATGATTTTATTTATTAACTGGATATTTTATTCAAATAAAATAAAAAAGAGGTAAGGATCCTGTTTTGTAGTGATTTGGGCTTCAAAGTGGAGGAAGGCAATTCACAAGGAGACAAATAAGAAAATGCTTGTTATGCAAATGTATGATGCACCAGGCAGAGACAAAGACACAGAATAAATTCTGATCTCCAGGACCTACAGTATTTCTCCACCACACTCAGCCCATATTTTTTGGAGTTATCTCTGGTGATAGTTCTATTCTGCAAAAAAAAGCCTCTTTATTATTATTATTATTATTTTAGTTTAGTTTGTTTTTTTTTTGGTCAGTTAAGGGGAAGATAGCAAAAACTTCCTGAGTCTTCTGTTTTTTAAAAATAATGTCTAAATTAATCTTCATGCCATGCAGAGTTATTTTGGGGTGGCAAATTTTTCTTCCCCACAGAGTCAATTATCAAATTTTCATTAACAAAACAAAACAAGTCTAGATTAAAAGCTTTAAGAAACTGTTAAACTCTAACCTTATTCATATTGTTCTAAGATAAAAAAATCATGAAAAGCTATCTGGCATATTAAATGATAGTATGATCTAGAAATTAAAACCAAAGGGAAAATATGAGTCAAGCAAATAAGATCGTGTAATTAAATCTATTTAAAAGTTCCATTTAGCAAACAGAATCTAGTTGTTCATATATAGAAAGATGTGCATTTGCCATGGCAAAATAAAATTTAAGTCTTATAATCCTTCAGTCAAAGCTATAGTTTTTCTAGTACTCATGTATGGATGTGAGAGTTGGACTGTAAAGAGTGCTGAGCACTGAAGAATTGATGTTTTTGAACTGGGGTGTTGGAGAAGACTCTTGAGAG
>SJYC01147935.1:0-11582 GCA_006408675.1 Madoqua kirkii
AAGTATTACAGTAGCTAGTACTAATATTACTCAATGATTATATATTATGATGAATGTATGTTAATTGTGAAGGCACTCTACAGTTTACAAATCAGTACATTCTGTATTTGAATGTTTCAAATGGTTTTATTAACATCTCCCCATTATACAAATATTCTCATACTTCCTTTCTTACTTTATGTGTGTTAAAGTGTCTGCTGTAGAAAATTCAATTCAATTCTGTCACTCAGTCCTCTCCAACTATTTACGACCCCATAGACTGCAGCACGCCAGGCTACCCTATCCTTTACTAACTCCCGGAGCCTACTGAAACTCATGTCCATTGCTTTGGTGATGCCATCCAACCATCTCATTCTCTGTTGTCCCCTTCTCCTCCCACCTTCAATCTTTCCCAGCATCAGGGTATTTTCCAATGAGTCAGTTCTTCACATCAGGTGGCCAAAGTATTGGAGTTTCAGCTTCAGCATGAGTCCTTCCAATGAATATTCAGGACTGATTTCCTTTAAGATGGACTGTTTAGATCTCCTTGCTATAGAAATTAGAACAAAGCATTTTTTTTTCCTGTGACAGAATCTGCTTCTCTGTTTTTAACGCATGAGGAGGCAGTTTGGTCCATTAAGCTTAGCGGCACTGATAGTAAACTAAAGAAGAATGAAAGAAAGAGGAACTGAAATACCATCATCCCACTAATGATACTGAAGCTACTCAGCTTTACTGGATGTCTGCCAGACATCCACTAATAGATAGCATGGTCCAAGTTGTGAATTTGGTGCTGGAGTTCCAAAGCAACAAATTCAGAAAACAAAGCATTGTCTAGAAGAATTTCTGGAATAATTTAAGGAATTGTTCAAAATTAAGGTGTGTATATGTGTGCATGTGTATGTGTGTGTTTGTGCATGCATTACTATATTTATTGGGTGAGTTAGAAAGAAAGAGGGAGATAGCACACAGGATAGAAGAAATAGTGGAAGCATAGGATATTCAATTACCTCAAGATTACACTGAATAAAGATAGCAATACTATCACAGGCCTATATGTATCTCAGGATGCATCAGCTGGAGAATATCCAGATATTTGGTGTCTGTTAAAGATTGTAGGTCCTGAATGTTAAATAATTTATAATAAATGTGTTCTTTCTTAAGAAGAAGCCAGAATGCATGGCCCTTCAGATACCCATACATTTACATATTGCAGTGCTATTTAGGTATTTACAAATATTCATTTATAATAATTAACACTACAATTTATTTTATAAATAAATATTATTGTTTCCAGTTCACCCCTGAACATGAGGAAGTATAGAGAAATGTACCCTTTGAAACAAGGGAAGTAAACGGATTCTCTGTTCAAACTGGGCATAAGCCCAATTTGGACAAAGATGCACTCAGCTGGGGATGGCAGCTTTCGTGGTCTCTTGCTAACACAGACCCCTCAGTGGCTTTTCACAGCTGCTTAGAATCAAGACCCCGGAGGTTCAGAGTGGAGGTTGTAGCTGTGGACACTGGGGAACATGTATGTGGTCCTGGATGTGTTCTCATAGACCTCTTTCTGATTTTCATTCCACTTAATTTTTGTGTTGGAGGTTGGAGTGCGCAAGTAGGGGAGGGGCTTTCCTCTCATCCAGTTTTCCCCTCTTCCTTTGTAAACCTTCAGAGAGAGAGAAAACTTTGGGACATTGCTCAGGTATACTCTGAAAACCACAGATCAGAGATTGGGCTCAGTGACATCTTTGTACTTTAAAAAACAAGAACTGAACACAATAGTCCCTCTCATAAGTTTAATGGTCCAGCAAAGACAAATGAATCAACAGAACAGAAATAGTAAGAAGGCCAGGTCTGATCTTTGTATTTAAGTTTGTGCTCGACATTTCAAAGTGATGTGAAAATCAGTCCATGTCCAAGATTTCCCTGCTGAAGGACTTCACCCGGGAGGGGGGCGGGGTGGTGGTGGTGGAAATGGTGTGTGTTATAATACCAAGAGAATCCTGGAAGGGTAGGACATAGAACATATGGAAGAAATGGAAAAGTTCCAGCAGGATGTCCTTACATAGAAGTGAGCTCTTAGATAAATAAGTCTTATGAAAAAGAAATGTAAGCTATTTCTGGGTCCATGGTGTTCAAAGCCCAGCAGAAATCTCCATTTGCTATCACAAGCTATAACAGATTATGTTTTTACAATTCCTTCATTTTTTCCTATATGAGTCAAATTAATTGTAGAAGAGCAATTGAGTAATCTCACCAATGAGGGGACTAAAAGGCCTTGATATAACTAAAAGCATCTTAGGTTTCAGTAATATCAGCTAGTGAATTGGAATATTGACTGGTTTGGCAATATAAATGCATAATCTCTATTTTTAATTGAACTCTCTCTCTTTTCTTGCCAGTTTCTTTTCCATTAAATGTTGATCCCTGGAACTTCATATTTTAAAATGATATCCAATAAAAGAAACATCTTGGACCTTAATGAAAGTATATTCTTAGAAATATTATGTAACATAAATTGCTGTTATAAAATGTCATGGCTCAAAAGTGAGAGAATGCATTTGCTTCAGAGAAGCCTAGTTAATTAAGCACATTTTTAAATGTTCAACTTAACACATGTCTGTTAGCATATTGCTTGCCTACAATATGTAGATATTTTCCTAAGCACTCTGAGGACAGACATTTTAGCCAGTTCTTAACGCAATATCCAAGTTTGTAGCAGTTGAGATATATCCTACCCATATGTACTGTAACCTGGTTTGAACTCTCTGCTATGATGGGGCACATTATTGGAAGATGGGTGGAGGGTGAGATAAACTGAGGCTATTTCAAAGAATGGCTCATGGGAGACGTGGGAATTGAGGATAGCATCAGAAAATAGTAAAATATGCTGTCAGGAGACCAGAGTGCTAGTCAGGAAAAAATATTGTGGGGACTGCAGTGTAGACAAATGAGGTAGCAGAGTGAGGGGCAAAGGATGGAAAAAGTAGGGTACATTGTGGTACAGGGAGAATACTATCAGAAGAGAGATATTTTCATATCTAATGCTAGCCAATATGCTGAAAAGTGTAGAAGAGATAGGTTTAAATCAGTTGTACTGCTGATACGAACTTGTAAACCAGAAATAATCTTCTGACACTAAAGATTTATTGAGAGAGGCAGCAACAGAGTGCAAGAATATAAATGTTTTAAAAAATGTTTTTGAGAGAAACATCATGTAACCTGTCATTTTTTAAAAAATTCACAAAACTTATCATAAAATAACTTTGTTCCTTTCAGATAGTAATGTTTTGAGAGATGAGGAACAAGGGAATGGAGAAAGAACAGTTTTATCAACTATATGAATGTGGCAGATCTTTATTTTTTTCTCCCCTTCTTCAAAGGAATCCTTTCTATCAGGTGATCATAAAACACTGTAAAACTGATCAAACTATAAAGTATCTATTTTGTACATGATCTGGGCAACTACCAATAGAATGTAACTTTATAAAAATGTTATAATGAGGGAAAGCTAGTTTAACTTTGGGATCCTTTCTTACACTCTATTTCCTTTTACCTTTTTCTCATTGCAAATGAGCATAACTGCCACTAACCCCAGTGGCTCAGATGGTAAAGAATCTGCCTGCAATGTGAAGACCTCAGTTTGAACCCTGGGTTGAGAAGATTCCCTAGAGGAGGGCATTGCAACGCACTCCAGTATTATTGCCTGGAGAATCCCCACTGACAGAGGAGCCTGGGGGGCTAGAGTCCATGCAGTTGCAATGAGCCGGATACTACTGAGCGACTAAACACAACACCCCCACTAACCCTTCTCCCAATACACAGCCACAGAAAAATAAGAGTAATCCACAAGATTCTTTCAACATGGCAAACATTGTGTGTGTGTGTGGTAACATTATTTTATAATATGTTTCATGTGCACAACATTATATTTTCTCTTTTGTTATACAATACATCTCTCTCCTGACCAAATGTTTAGTTTTGTTTGTCATTACATGCTTAATCCCCTTTACCCATTTTTGTCTTTCCCCACCCTACTTCCCCTCTCGTAATCACTACTCTGTTCTCTGTATCTGTGTGTTTGCTTTGTTTTTTAATTTTTATATTCCACATATGAGTGAAATCATACAATATTTGTCTTTCTTCATTTGACTTATTTAAATTAGCATGAAACACTGAAAGCCCATCCATACTATCAGAAGTGGCAAGATTTCATTTTTGTTTTATGGCTAAATACAATTCCAGTATATAAACGCCTCATCTTCTTTGGGGTTTTCTTGGTGGCTCAGACAATAAAAACTCTATCTACAGTGTAGGAGACTCATATTCATTCTCTGGGTCAGAAAGATCCCATGAAGAAGGAAATGGCAACCCACTTCAGTATCTTGCCTGGAGAATTCCATGGACAGAGGAGCCTGGAGGGCTATAGTCAAAGGGATCACACAGTGTTGGACACAACTGAATGACTAACACTTTCTTTCATTTTCTTTACCCTTCATCCATTGATGGGCACTTAGATGATGTCTCTATCTTGGCTATTGTAAATAATGCTGCAGTGAGCTTAAGGGTACGTATGTCTTTTCACATTATTGTTTTAATGTTATTTGGATAAATACCCAGAAGTGGAACTGCTGGATAATATCATAGTTCTATTCTTTTTTTTTTATTTTTTTTATTTTTTTGTTTAATGCGTATTCCATTTCACAATACTGCATTGGTTTTGCCATACATTGACATGAATCAGTCACAGATGTAGACGATCTCCCCATGTCAAAGCCCCCTCCCACTTCCCTTCCCTGCCCATCCCCCCGGTTCATCCCATACACCGGCCCCAAGCATCCTGTATCCTGAATTGAACATGGACTGGTGCTTCATCTCCCATATGATTATATACATGTTTCGTTGTCATTCTCCCAGATCTTCCCACCCTCTCCCTCTCCCTCTGAAGCCAAAAGTCCGTTCTATACCTCTGTGTCTCTTCTGCATTGGTTCTGCCATACACCGACACGATTCAGCCACAGGTGTAGACGATCTTCCCATGTTAAAGCCCCCTCCCACTTCCCTTCCCTGCCCATCCCCCCGGTTCATCCCATACACCGGCCCCAAGCATCCTGTATCCTGTATTGAACATAGACTGGTGCTTCATCTCCCATATGATTGTATACATGTTTCGTTGTCATTCTCCCAGATCTTCCCACCCTCTCCCTCTCCCTCTGAAGCCAAAAGTCCGTTCTATACCTCTGTGTCTCTTATATTGTCTCACTTTCATGGTCATCATTACTGTTTTCTAAATTCCATATATATGTGTCAGTATACTGTACTGGTGTTTTTCTTTCTGGCTTACTTCACTCTGTATAATCGGCTCCAGTTCTATTCTTAATGTTTTTAATCTCTATACTATTTTCCACAGGGGCTATACCAATTTACATTCTTACCAGTAGGGTATAAAAGTTATATTTTCTCCACATCCTCTCCAACACCTGTTATTCCTTGCCTTTTTGGTAATAATCATTCTAATGGATGTGAGATGATGTCTTACTGTGGTTTTGATTAACATTTCCTTAATAATTAATGACGTTTGACATCTTTTCATGTGCCTCTTGACCATCAATATGCCTTCTTTATGTTCAGATCCTCTGCTTATTTATTAACTGGGTTGTTTGCCTTTCTGGTTTTTGGCTAATTGTTCTTTATACTTTATGGATATTAATCCTTTATATATTTGATTTAAAAATGTTTTATATTATTTGGTAGGTTATTTTTTTATTTTGTTGATGGGATTCCTTTGCTATGGGCTTCCCTGATAGCTCAGTTGGTAAAGAATCCACCTGCAATGTGGGAGATCTGGGTTTGATCCCTGGGTTGGGTCCCCAGAGAAGGGAAAAGCTACCCATTCCAGTATTCTGTCCCGGAGAGTTCCACAGATTGTATAGTACATAAGGTCTCAAAGAGCCGGACACGATGGAGGGACTTTGATTTCACGTTGCTGTGCAAAAGCATTTTAGTGTGATGTAGTCCCATTTATTTTTGCTTTCCCTTCCCTTTCCTTAGGAGACATATCCAAAAAGATATTGCTAAGACATTTGCCAAATAACATACTGCCTGTGTTTTCTTATAGAATTTTTATGGCTTCAGGTCTTATATTCAAGTGTTTAATCCATTCGAATTGCTTTCTGTGTATACTGTAAAATAGTAGTCTACTTTCATTCTTTTGCATGTGGCTGCAAACAATTTAGATTACTGGGTGAGTGCAGGATATTGCACTTACATAAATTAAGAAACAGGGACAAACATAAAATAAGTAGCAATCCTGTGATGTCTACTGTTTTGTAGGTTCTGTGAGAAGACAAAGGAAGCAATTAAGTTCTGATAGAGGCCAAATAAAAGAACCAATAGAGGGTGATATTTAAGATCTATATTGAGTGATGATTAGGAGTTCAGTAGGTGTTCAGTTAGGAGAAAAATCGTTCAAAGTGGAGAGGCAGCAGTTTGGAAAGGGGATGGATTAAGGTATAAAGATGCAGTTGTACTACAGAAGGAGCTAGCCTTCTGCAGAAGATGGAAAATCACTTCCCAAACTAACTGCAGAGACATTCTAGAGAAAAGCATCAACAATAAAACAAGCAAATAAAACCATTGGTGTAATAAAGGTTTCTTTCCTGGAGAATTATGTTACCCCTTTAAAAGTTTCTTTCTTTTCTTACTCTCCCATATGACACTATCATTTTTTCAGGGGGCAACTGATAAGACTTTTCTTCCAAGGAGCAAGTGTCTTTTAATTTCATGGCTGCAGTCATCATCTGCAGTGATTTTGGAGACCCAAAATATAAAGTCTATCACTGTTTCCATTGTTTCCCAATCTATTTGCCATGAAGTGATGGGATCAGATGCCATAATCTTAGTTTTCTGAATATTGAGCTTTAAGCCAATTTTTTCACTTTCTTCTTTCAATTTCATCAAGAGGCTCTTTAGTTCTCATTCACTTTCTGCCATAAGGGTGGTATCATCTGCATATCTGAGGTTATTGGTGCTTCTTCTGGAAATCTTGATTCCAGTTTGTGCTTCATCCAGCCTTGCATTTCTCATGATGTACTCTGCATATAAGTTAAATAAGCAGAATGACAATATACAGCCTTGATGTACTCCTTTCCCTATTTGAAACCAGTCTGTTGTTCCATGTCCAGTTCTAACTGTTGCTTCTTGATCTGCCTATAGATTTCTCAAGAGGCAGGTAAGATGGTCTGGTATTCTCATCTCTTGAAGATGGGAATATCTTGATCTAGAAGATCTCTTGGAAGAAAAGCTATAACCAACCTATATAGCATATTAAAAAGCAGAGACATTACTTTGCCAATAAAGGTCCATTTAGTCAAAGCTATGGTTTTTCCAGTAGTCATGTATGGATGTGAGAGTTGGACTATAAAGAAGAAAGCTGAGCACCAAAGAATTGATGCTTTTGTACTGTGGTGCTGGAGAAGGCTCTTGAGAGTCTCTTGGATTGCAAGGGTTCCAATCAGTCAATAGTAAAGGAAATCAGTCCCGAATATTCATTGGATGGACTCATGCTGAAGCTGAAACTTTAACACTTTGGCCGCTTGATGGGAAGAACTGACTCACTGGAAAAGACCCTAATGCTGGGAAAGATTGAAGGCAGGAGGAGAAGGGGATGACAGAGGTTGAGATCATAGGATGGCATCACTGATTCAATGGACATGAGTTTGAGCAACCTCTAGGAGTTGGTGATGGACAGGGAAGCCTGGCATGCTGCAGTCCATAGGGTCACAAAGAGTCAGACACAACTGAGTGACTGAATTGAACTGAAATGATATTACTAGTGTTTCATGGAATACAGTTTGGGAAAGGCTGAGTTAGTATATCTTCTGTTTGTAAGTAAAATGTGCCTAAATTGTTGGAGGATGAGAGGAGGAGGTATTTAAGACTCATTATGTGCTTGAGACTGCAAAACATTCTTTCAGCAAATGAGTACACAAACCCCCATTAACACTGATTATACATCTTACAATATACCTGTGTCATCATAAGATGAGTAAAACACAGTGTAAGTCTGTAAGCAGCTGATTCTGTGTTTAACTTTTATAGGGGAATAAAGAATCATTTTCAGCTGTTGGAATAGCTGAACTCTCCTGTGGCAGGTGGCATCATATCGACCTCTTAGGGATGATGCAGATGTACATAAAGGACTTTCAAGGCAGAGGGAACAGCATCATCTGAAGTTCTGTCTAGAGCTTCTGGAGATAGTGAGGAGGCCTGCTCAACTGACTATATGTACTATGCTTAGAAAAAAAAAAAAAAGATTAAGAAAGTGGGGAAAATAGTTTAATATTAGCCAGATACTGAAGAACACTGATATCGTGATAAGAAGGTTGGAAATCAGTCTCTAGATAATCTGAGATTGTTGTTAGTTTGTAAACTGTGACATCATAAGAACGAAGAAACTTTGAGAACTTCATGTAGCCTATGTTGATTATCTTTGATTAGGATAGTGTAAGCAGATAGAACATATTCTGTCAGACGTTTTGATGAACACAATTTTGTTTTGTGGCATTTATTTATTTTTGAATGATGTCCTTCCATAACTGGATTTCTTTCCCATTCATTAGCGTCATGGTGAAAGAGTAGTTGCCAATGTCTTGTATTTAAACCAGGTTTGTGGATGTTTTGAGGGAATACAAAATGGAACAAATATTTATCAAGTGCTAGTCTCATTGAAAAAAATCTTACCTACATACATAGCATTTCTAGGGAATTCATATGCCATATTATGTGGGATTAAAATGTAATAACAATAGTTTAGAGCACAGAAACAGACATGCATGTCACTTCTCTTCGGTAGAGGAAAGCAGGGCCAGGCCTTGATGAATGTGGCAAATTTGGAAAGATAGAGAGGAGTCCTTGAGTTAATCTGGAAACTGCATTATCAAATTTTGTTGCACCATTTACCTGGTATTTGAGAACAGGCAAAATTCTGACATGACAGAGACATTTGGTTTGCGGAGAAGAAATACACTAGAAAATATAATGCTATCATGACAACCAAGATTTTCAAGTTAGAGAAAAGTAGACTATTTTCAGATTTCTTAAGATGTTAACTAAAGTTTTTTTCTGGCACATGAGATAAATGTTAGTTTCAGAAAAATTATATTGCCACCAAGAGAATATCTGAGAAGCCAACATTTCATAGAGACAGAAAACTATTTGCTTTTGAATTTGGTGACTTGGTTGTCGAGTCCAAATAAGTAATATGGCACTGTTATATTTTAGAGAAGTATAAATTTGCTTTTAAAAGTGGATTGTGCTACAACAGGTTTAATAGATTTAATAGATTATATGACAAGAACTGAATTAAGAATAGGCCATGAATTTTGAAAGCATATTTTACGGTTATCTCAGCTAAACCAATAAAACTACCCAACTACCATGTTGGGTAGAGTTTTCACCCATCTCTAACACTGGCAGCATTTCCCTCCCCATATTTCACATACACAGTTTTTTTCTTTCAACCCAACTGCAATTCTGTGGTTATGAATTTAAGAATATGCAAAATAAAAGTATTTATAGTAGGCATGGGAATAATCTTGAAGTGTTAGGGCTAGAATGCTTGAAAACATTTCCCAGTGCCTATACAAAAATCCATTTTTAGATATTTATTATTTTCTTTTGCAAAATATTTAAAAGTAACATGCTTTGAAATGCATGTTGTTATGTACTTCTTACTGGCATTTCAAATATTTCCCTAATCACAAATAAAAATTCCAAATTACAATATTCCCCTAGGAGTTGTTAGTTGATTTAAATAGATATTACATAAATGACCTCATTACTGTTAGCTGACAAGTATTCATGTCAGGCATGTCTGAAGTACTTAGTAATTATTTCACTCAAAACCTCAAAATATTAAAATCTCCCATTATTTTATAGAAATGACTACTAAGGTGTAGAAAGATTTATTAATTTATCAAAGGTCACTGAATCAGGGTTACTTCTGGTATTTGAATTGTGTCTTCAGGACCTGTAATTTTCACCACAATATTAAACTCAATGTCATCAGGAATTCATAAGCAGTAAGTAATTCACTGAATCAATGTATTATGATGTATTATTATGATATGTTAAGGAAAATATACCACCTGTATCCCAGGATTCTATTTTCCAATAACTATTTTTTATATATTATGTAAATTAAATACATACTATGTCAGTAATTCTCATATTGTGGCTGGGGATTATTTTCTCTTGTATGGCAAAGGCATACAGACACTGAGATAATTTGAAATAATTATTCATATCAGGACTCTAAAATATTAACTACAATAGAGTTTGGGACAGACACTTGAATAAAATTAGATATTTTCCTTTAAATTAAAGCTTATGTTGCATTCCTCTCAGTATGTAATTATTTGCTTTTCTACTATTTTTTGTAATCCAATGAAGTTTCAAAATGTTTCTGCTTATAGTGTCTAGTTTTCAGTTACTAAGAGTGGACCATCCCATTTGAAAGGCAAATGCTACAGTCCATGGGTTTGCAAACAGTCGGACACATAGTACTCTAAAATATTAACTACAATAGAGTTTGGGACAGACACTTGAATAAAATTAGATATTTTCCTTTAAATTAAAGCTTATGTTGCATTCCTCTCAGTATGTAATTATTTGCTTTTCTACTATCTTTTGTAATCCAATGAAGTTTCAAAATGTTTCTGCTTATGGTGTCTAGTTTTCAGTTACTAAGAGTGGACCATCCCATTTGAAAGGCAAATGGTACAGTCCATGGGTTTGCAAATAGTCGGACACAACTGAGCAACTTAACTAACTCATACCTCATCAATTTACTTCTATTCTGGAGTTGTTGCTATCATAAGTAATGATGTCTGATGTTTGAATTTTGTAGAATGATTGTACCCAGGGGCTTTTTAGGCAGCCATGTTCGGTGTTTCATGGACATTAAAAGGAATGGCCTGTCTATAGCATCCTAACAAATTAGTAGTCATATAGTAAGTACTATGAATCCAACCAGTGTTTTATCATTGTTCTACTTTCTTTGATTTGTAGTACTTTAATTGTACAATACAGCTAAGCTTTTGTTTGCTTTATTAACTGCCACTATGCATTGGGTTGAGAGATTTTTTTCTTTCAATAATAACATCGACTTCTATTCACTCTGTATTCTGGAGCTTTTTTTTTTTTTTTTTTTTTTTTGTCCTTTGGCTCTAGGATTTGTTTACATTCATTTTTACTAAACTACATTTTAAAATTTTGTCTTTGAGCCAAGTCACTTAAGTTATCTGAATGTCAGTAAATTCTAAAGAATGTCTTATTTCATTTCCTATGATGCCTTTTAATTTTATGGTATTAGTAATTATGCAACCTATTACAAATAAAATTTGAATAATTTCATTATCCAATTTAGATGTTTGATGTGTTATCTCACAAGTGCATTTTGGATTTCCTCTCATGTTTCCTTCTATCTCTATCTCTGGGCAAATGTGTAAAGCCATATTTCTGTCAAAGATACCTTTTATTAAGATTATTTTTAAAATGAGTAAGGTGGAAAACAGACTTCTTACATATTCATGTTATGT
>SJYC01147937.1:0-12670 GCA_006408675.1 Madoqua kirkii
GAAATCCACATTATTTATTCAGAAAATTATAAAAGTAACTGCAAACTTTAAATACTTAGTTTGAAAAGTAAAAATGCAAAAAGTAAAAGCTAATTTTTTTTCCAAAAATGATAATATTTGGTAGAGTCAGAAAATGTTTATCTCAATGTTCTTTACTTGACCCCTACAGATTTACTTTTATAAATGATTTGAAAGGCTTACGTTTTGGCAATAACAAAATTCAAGTAATCAAATAAAGACAACAGTTTTATATAGCTTCTGTGCTAATATATTTTGGTTATATTTTTGAATGGCATGGCTAACAAATTATTTTTCTTTCCTAACTTTCACTTATTCTACATATTGCATGTTTCTTGGCTTTTTACATTTTTGTAGATCTCATAGCAACTCCATTCCTCTGCACTGTCTTTTACATTTTATGATTCATATAAATATATCAAATCATACTCTGTTCAGTAACTTAGCATTGTACTCTTCAGTCTCCTCAAAGTAGGGGGAAATATTATTTAGAGATAAGCGATTAGCTATTTTAGATATTTAGATACCCAAATATCATTCTACAGTCTCACTTTCTCTTACTGAGACAAATTGTTCCCTAGTTCTGCATCCATAAACAGCACCAGGAAGAACATTAATAATCATTAGGTATTGCCTCAATATAAATTGGGAAATAGTTTAGTGGGATTTTAACTTGCATGAAGACCAACTGTTAGTAACTCATTTCACAATGGATCCTCAGCATCTGAGAGAGAACTACTAACACAAAAATGATCACTTATCTTCTGGTATGCTCTTTTTTCAAGAATAAAAGGCTCAGAAAACAAAACTGATGTCACAGTACAGCCTTATTTAATATAGAATACAAAATGATGCAACATAAGAGCTCTGATTTGTTCATTACCATAAACATGTTAGGAACCATACGGATCCAGTTTGGGGAATTTTTATACTAATATCCATTTGTTTTAGAATAATTTTTTGCCTTAGACTTTTTAGATTTCAAAATGTCAAAAATTTAGTGTTAGTCTACAGTGAAATAATGGTATCCACCAACATGTGAGGAAGTTCTGCTCCCCACCAAAAATTATATCTCTTCCTAAGAGTGTTAGTTGTAGAGCAAACAATTATTAAACAGAAACATATTCTCATTTAACAACATTCCTTTTCTTTTCTTCCTTCAATGCTCTTCTCTTTATTCCTTTTGTAGTAAAGTGATCTACTCAACATAGCCTATCTTTGGTGTTTTTTAACTTGGTAATGGAAAGATCATGGCATCTGGTCCCATCACTTCATGGGAAATAGATAGGGGAAACAGTGGAAACAGTGTCAGATTTTATTTTGAGGGGCTCCCAAATCACTGCAGATGGTGACTGCAGCCATGAAATTAAAAGACGCTTACGCCTTGGAAGAAAAATTATGACCAACCTAGACAGCATAGAGACATTACTTTGCCAACAAAGGTCCATCTAGTCAAGGCTATGGTTTTTCCCATGGTCATGTACGGATGTGAGAGTTGGACTGTGAAGAAAGCTTAGTGCTGAAGAACTGATGCTTTTGAACTGTGGTGTTGGAGAAGACAGCTGAGAGTCCCTTGGAGTGCAAGGAGATCCAATCAGTCCATTCTGAAGGAGATCAGCCCTGGGTGTTCTTTGGAGGGAATGATGCTAAAGCTGAAGTTCCAATACTTTGGCCACCTCATGAGAAGAGTTGACTCACTGTAAAAGAAAAGAGTTGACTCTGATGCTGGGAGGAACTGGGAGCAGGAGGAAAAGGGGACGACAAAGGATGAGATGGCTGGATGGCATCACTGACTGGATGGATGTGGATTTGAGTGAACTCCAGGAGTTGGTGATGGACAGGGAGGCCTGGTGTGCTGCGATTCATGGGGTTGCAAAGAGTCGGACATGACTGAGCAACTGAACTGAATGGAAAGGTATAATTAAAGTCCCACTTTTAATGAAGATTGTATTAAGTTAATGAACTTGTAAAAAATTAGGGATAGTCTTTAATTCTGCATAGACTGCATACATTTCTGATTCAAAATTGTTGTTTGAAAATAGACCAGGGTTACATTTCATAGAGTATATTTTAAAAGCCCAACCACTGCATATCAGTTCTGGATCAACTGCCATAATTTAAAGTTTATAAGTAACTTGAGAAATAAATGGACACTCTCAACACAGACCACATCCTTTTCTGCAGTGTTCTTTGGTTATCCCTAAGCAATAGGGAAGATACTTTGTGATGTGTCCTGCCACACACCACTGAAAATTATTTAATCTGTATAGGCTGGTGCTTCTGGCCTAGGAAAAGGCCAAAACATTAAAACTGCCCCTATTGTTTATTTATTTTTTTTTTTCATTGCTCTAGGAGGTGGATCAAAAAAGATATTGCTGTGATTTATGTCAAAGAATGTTTTGCCTATGCTTTCCTTGAAGAGCTTTATCATGTCCAGCCTTACATTTAGGTCTTTGTCCATTTTTACTTTCATTTTTTGTGCATGGTGTTAGAGAATGTGCTAATTTTATTATTTTACTTTCAGCCACCCATAAATGCAGCAATATATTTTTTGATTCATCTCCTAGAGTAATGAAAATTAAAATAAAAATAAACAAGTGGGGCTTACTTAAAAGTGTCTGCACAGAAAAGAAAACCATAAACAGAAGACAACCCACAGAATGGGAGAAAATATTTGCAAAGGAAGATATCCATAAGGTATTTATCTCCAAAATATACAAATAGTCATGCCACTTTATATATGCACACATATAAAGGAAATAATCAGAAAATGAGTGAAGATCTAAATAGACCTTTCTCCAAAGAAGTCATATAGATGACCAAAACCCACATGAAAATATGTTCAACATCACTAATTTTCAGAGAAATCAAATCAAACTACAGTGTGTTATCACCTCACACCAGACAGAATGACCATCATCAAAATGTCTACAAAGAATACATGCTAGAGAAGGTGTGGAGAAAAGGGAACCATCCTACAGCTATGTGGGGAATGTAAATTGGCTCAGCCACTACGGGGAACAGTAGGGAGGCTCCTTAGAAAACTAAAACTAGAACTACCATATGATCTAGAAATCTCACTTCTGGGCTTATATCTGGACAAAACCATGATCTGAAAAATTACATGCACCCCAAAGTTCTTTGCAGCATTGTTTACAACAGCTAATATAAAAGCTACATAATTTCCATAGACAGAGGAATTGATAAAGAAGATGTAGTGCATATATACAATAGAATAGAACTGAACCATAAAAAAGAATGAAATAATGCCATTTGCTGCAACATGGGTGGATGTAGAGATTAGCATACTAAGTAAAGTAAGTCAGACAGAGAAAAATAAATACCATATGATATCACTCATATGTGGAATCATTTTTTTTTTTAAGATACAAATGGGGATTTCCCTGGTGGTCCAGTGGTTGAGACGTCCCCTTCCAATGCAGGAAATGTGGGTTTGATCCTTGGTCAAGGAGCTAAGATCCCGCATGGCTCACAGCCATGAAACCAGAACATAAAAAGCAACAGAAACAATATGGCAACAAATTCAATAAAGACTTTAAAAATGGTCCACATCAAATAAATAAATAAGACACAAGTGAGTTTATTTACAAAACAAGTAGACTTACAGATATCAAAAACAAACTTATAGTTACCGAAGGAGAAATATGGGGGAAGGGTAAGTCAAAATCCTGCGATGAACACACACACACACTACTATATATGTAAGATAGATAACCGACAAGTACTTACTGTATAGAACAGGAAATTGTACTCAATCTTCTGTGATAATTTATAATGGAAAAGAACCTAAAAGAGAATGAATATATGTATATGTATAACTGAATCACTTTACTGTACACCTGAAGCTAACATAAAGTCGTAAATCAGTTATACAACAATCAAAATTAAAATATGTGCAAAACTGCCCCTTTAGAAGAAAAGTTAATAAGTATCAAGCAACATCACTTTTTTTTCCAGTAACTTCTAACTAATCAAAATTACTGAGTCATTCTGGGAGCAAAATCATTGCAACTTGGAATAACAGCATGAAAAGAAAGATTTGTTTTAAAATTGTACAGAAAAATTTGACTACATGCAGAATAATAAGGTAATACATCATTCTAGGATTGAATGATTGATTAATATAGTACTACTATTCTTTTGTGAGGCAAAAGCACCCATACACCTGAAGTCCTCATTAATGAGTACATTTTGCCTATAACATATTTATTTTAACCATATTGTAAAATTAAGTTTAAAGTCCTTTGTCATTTTCTGAAGCTGGTATATTTTAGGCAATCGATTCACTTTTCATTTTCATGCTTTGGAGAAGGAAATGGCATCCCACTCCAGTATTCTTGCCTGGAGAATCCCAGGGATGAATCCCAGGGATGGGGGAGCCTGGTGGGCTGCCGTCTATGGGGTCGCACAGAGTCGGGCACGACTGAAGTGACTTCGCAGCACCAGCAGCAGGCAGTTGGTCAGCTTTCAAATTTATTAGCATTTTTAAGAAGGCACACAAAATAAAAGCACTTTCAAATCTGATTAATACTCACAGTTTAACTTATGAAACAGAAGGCAAACACTGCAGTCTAGTCCTGTGCAAAATGCTAAAGAAGCCTCCTCACTATTAGGAGAGCGCAATGCCTGAGAGAGTTATGGGAAGACAAACATGAGCTTTGCCTACTCTGAAAAAGTTTGCTCACATTTTCAATGGGGTTAAATATAAATGAATAAATATATTAAATGTCCAAATACATGTTAATTGTACTTTAGTAGTGATATGTTGAAATACTGAAAGTGAGTCAACCGTAATCACTTTTTAAATTAAATGGCTTCAATTATAAGAACAATGAAAAAAAAATTACATAGATATTAGAATAAAGTTGTAAAGTTGTTCTTGTTTCAAAACACTTAATGTCTGCTTTCTGTCTCTCCACTCTCCCTTTTTGAGGGGAAGGAGGAGCATGGCGTAAGCTTTAAAATCTAAAGCGCTCAATGACCAAAGAACCTTGAAAATGTTCCCTTTGTTACCAAGAGAATGAGAGATACTGTACAGAATATTTGCACTAACATCTCCTATAATACTATAAAGTTCTTTTTTAAAAAATATTATAACCTTCTAAAATGTTCCATAGTGCTAATTTCCTTGGAAATTTTGCATGTCAAGTAGTTCATATGTTGACATTATTATTATTATTAGCATTAGATATTATCCTAATACTAGTAGAATAATAATGTAGAATAGAATAATAATTCTATTTCAGAATGTGCTTAACCATAATTTTATTTTGGAAAACCTAAAATCAATGAGTTTATTTCCTGGGATTTGTCTCAATGATCATTTATTATTTATTAGGCAGTATACTAAGTGTTTTTCCCCTGCATTATCTCAGTTAATCTTCAAAACCAAACCTAGAAACGTTAAATAACTTTCCAGAGGTTACATGATCAGAGAGGACAGAGACATAATAAACCCTAAGCAGTCTCTTTTAGATCCTGCTTTTTATTTGTTTTTTTCCAACCTTACTCTGGCCTTTGGAGACAACTAAATTAACCTCTCAGTAGGAGTATTTGCATATTTGAATGATACCAACCACTTTTATAGAAATAGGATATTGTGACTTTGAAAATGCGGCTTTCAATAGCCTACTATTAAGACAGAAGAATTATTATACAGAAAAGGTTTCTTACTTGTGTTGGGCTGCTAAAAGCAAAAGTGAAACTGCTAGTCTGTCAGTCATATCTGACTCTACAATCCCGCGGACTATAGCCTATCAGGCTCTTCTGTCCTGGAATTCTCCAGGCAGAAGTGGATTGCCATTTCCTACTCTAGGGGATCTTCCCAACCCAGGGATCAATTCCTGGTCTCTCACATCGCAGGCAGATTCTTAGTCTGAGCCACCAGGGAAGACCTCACTAAAAAGTAATTTTTACTCCAATATCTAAAAACAAATAATTCATTTTCTCAATGTCCAGTTTTTCTTTCATAATTATTTCTCAAAATGTTTTTGCATGCCATCACTAAGGTATGCAGGAAGATGAAAAAATAGTGTATCAAATATGTATTAATTGAAAACATTGGCTGCAGCAATGAAGTAAGTCATATGGAGATTCTTTCCTGATGGAGTTGGGCTCACTACATGAATCTAGATTGTTCATGTCACATGGTATGGTAACAATTTCTGTTTGCAAATTATTTCATCTTTTACATTAAAAATTACTGACTTTAAAGGTCTTACAGAGTAATTGGGAAGAAAAATTATGGGAAGATCATTATAATACAGAGTGACAAATGCAATGAAAGCTATAGGCAGGGAAAATACTCTGCATGCAAATTAATCAACCCAGTCTGGAGCATCCTCAGAGATATTTTGAGAAGGGAAGCCCTCAGATTTAATGAGTCAGGGAAACAAAAAATGGACTTAATTTCCTTAACAGTTTACATTTCAGATAGTTTAAAGCCATTAATAAAAAAAAGAATAAACAGTTTTATTCTTAGTACTAAATAAAAAATAGCAAGACATATCTCAGTATTAACTTTCAAGCTATATTTAGTAAGCTTTTGGATACAGGTTCTCCAAAAAAAGGAAGAATATAGAAGTTTCAAAATAGGCGATAATGTAGGGAAAGTGTTTTTTGTTTGTCTATAATAGGAAGAGTTAGAAAGATTTTTTTACTCTCAGAATCATTATACTTAGTATACTTACAGCCCTACATCTCTTTATCATAAACACATGTAACTGAATAAACCCTTTCCTAGCTTAAGTTTTCCAATGTAATTCTTTTTAAATGCATTCCCTTTTGAGATAACAGACTTACAAGATATGAAAGAAATGCTTAGGCATTCACTATCCCTTTCTCTGAAGATTATGGGCATTAGTAATTGAGGTTTAAGAACATAGTCTTTAAATGGCTGCAAAGCTAATATAAAGGCAATAAAGTAATGCTGTTAATATTGTTTAGAGTAATACTGTTGCCACTAAATGGTGGCATAGTATTATAAAGCTGAATACAAAACAAACTGCATGGACATGTCAGAGTTCATGATCAGTCATAGAATTCTCTTTTTATTTTCACTTTTGCACCCCACCTAGAATAAAATGAGAAATCACAGGTGTTAAAGAAAAAACTTCAATGACATTTGTTAAAGACATTAATGTGGGCATTATTCAGGCCCATAGTAAAGGTATAGGGACCAGAGAAATGGGATTTTATAGTGAGGATGAGAGACTGCACTGAACTCCACATACTGCATGGGCAAGTTGGCATTTTTGTTTAAAACCAAGGTCAGTAAATGGAATATTACTCAAGAGAAAATGTCAGGAGTAAGAAGTGCTCTGGCTAGACCATCCTAACAGGATTCTTGCTGAAGACAAGCCAGGGCATTTAGGCATCAGATGATAAGGGGATGGTGGAGGAGGAGTAAGCTGATCAGATAACCAGAGTGATCAGATATGGATAGTGAGGGATTGTTGTTAAGGTGACTTAGCAGGGTTTTGGTTAAAACTGGATTTTACAAGAAAGTGCATGGATGAGTCTAGAAAAAAGTTTAGAAAACTGCATAAAGTTGATCAAGAAAAGAATCTCTGTTACCAGAGAGAAAGGAAATAATATAAAAGATTACAATGATTTCTAAAAAGTTTCCACTAAATACTTTAAATATTGGAAATCACATATAGATTTGAATTTCGTTCCCTGTTCTGTGATTTTGTTAATGATAATGTATATGTCAGCACTATTTTATTTATTTAAAAGTAATGCCACCTTATTTATAGATAAGTAAAGCTCTGGAAATATTAAACTCTTTTTCTACAAGTTGAAAATAATGGGTAAATTGTATGGAATGGAAACAACATGGCTCACTGGAGGCATTCCATGTCCAGAGTGGAATAGCCTTGGACTGATTAAGTGGCAGACTTTATTGACTACATTATTAAATAAGAAATCTATTAAACTTAGGTACAACCTTTCCCCCCTTCAAATGTTAACATTAGTGCCAGTGAGAGAGTGGAACTATGACATTTAGAAAGGAGAGAGAATCAGATGAGATTTATCAGAAATAGTGTATATAAATAATTGAATAGGAATGCCTGTAACAATGCAGCTCTTTTAGATAATGCGTGACAAAATATTTCTCTGTTTTCTAATGGGAAAAGTTTCTAATAGAAGGCTCAAAAATTGTTTTTTAGACACTGCAATCAGGGTAATTTTGGAGGCTTCCTTCCAAGTTCTGATTTATCACCCCAGTATCCTAAGGGCCCTCCATGTGATTGCCTTGATACTGATATTTATGCTGGAGGAACTCAAAATGCCGCACTTAACTGGATATTATCCTTCTTTAGGTCACAAGAGTACTATCTTTCAAGTACATCTGGGTAATTTTCACACCACCTCATATCTCACCAGCATTGGAGATATCCCTTATTTGAAGCTTAGGAGGAGTCTGAGAGACCTGTAAATAAAATTCAGCTAGTATCAGTAAACATTTCTTTTCCCAGCTAAGATGCCAGTTCATAGAAGAGGAACGTCAATGCACTAAAGTGGGATAAATTAGTGTATTGGTTCCTAAAACCATGTTTACAGCTGTGCCATGATTTCCTTTAGGGGTCCAGGAAGTGTAGCTTTTTATGCCTGATATTATTTCTATTATTGTTACCTAGCATCTTCAGAAGTGTAAAGAAATGACCTTTCCCCTGGAAACACCAAACTGCTTCTTTTAGAGGGACTGCTGTTACTTCTAAAGAGATACCCTCTGTTGCACTCTTTTGAAAAGTGTGTCATTGCAATCATAGGTAAAGTGCTTAGCAGGGAGAAGGCAGTGCCAGGAGTCCCCAACGCAGGCTTTCTCTCCGGAGGGACAGGAGGTTTGCCGCTGCCTTGCCTGTTCACGCTGCCAGAGTGCTGCTTGCATGCTGATATCTTTAGATAGTGAGATCTTCTCTGTCCTTGTTTACATTCTTAAAGTGAGGCTTTTCTTTCTGTTGAAAGTTTGCAAGCTGACAGCTTTAGAATGTGATTTTTTTCCAAGTTTTTTCAGATCAAATACAGGAACACTGACAAGAGCTTTCTGCATTGCCTCACGTTAGTTTTCAGCAAAACTTGGTTTAGAAGCCAGAATCAACTCCGCTCACCAGCTAGCTGAACTGTGATCCAAAGGCAGCAGCCTTTCCCAGTCCAATGGCCCACAGAAGTGGCATTGCACCAGGGGCCACTGTCCATGCCTGTATGCGTTTTGATATAGTGAGCTCTTATGGACAGTGGGTTCATGAATATAGTTGCAGATTAGCTGTGAAAAGTTTCTATTTTTTGATCTCTTGCCAAAGATAGGTACCACTTGGGACTTACAGTGTTGGATTGGTTTAGAACTTGACATTGTTGGGAAATGGAAATTCCTTACTTTGGGAACCTCAACATTATCTTTTTCTGTCGTTTGTATAATATTAAATGATTGGTCAACTCTTGATTTCCATATACATTTCTCTGTAATTCAATCTACTTTTTACAGAAATAGACTGAAGACCTAAAATGCATTGGGTCATAATAAAACTAGGCTATAGATGTTTGTATTTTAAAATTTGAATATTCAATATATTAAAATGAGCTTGTACATCTTTAAGTTATAATAAAGCAACATGTTTTGTTAGTAAGATTGTATTTCCTTAAAGCCAAAGGGCTACAAAGCAATCAGCAATTATCTGACAATAACACCAGAATGTATTACTCTTAAGTACTTTCTTCTTGGATTATAGAGTTATTCTTATATCTTATTTTCTCACAATAATTTTGAAATTGTGTTTAGTAATGCCTTCACAATCAGGTTAGCAATTAACATAAGAATAAATTACTTTATTTGACTGCTTTATATTATTTCACCAGAAATTATATTATATGCCAGTTTAACTATCAAATGTCTGCTCTAAACTAACACTTAAATGATTTTTGTGCCTGAAAACATGCACAGACTTTCTCTTCCTGAAAACATTTAAAGACTGACTATAAAACCTTGAGACTGTTGGAAACAACTTAAGTGTTCACTGATGGATGAATGGATAAAGAAGATGTAATAGATATTCACGGCGCTTTGCTACTCAGCCATAAAAAGAAGGAAATTTTGCCATTTGTGACAATATGTTTGGGGCTTGTGGGTATTGTGCTAAGTGAAAAAGTCAAAGAAAGAAAGACAAATACACTATGACTTCATCTATATGTGGAGTCTAAAACCAAAATAAACAGCAAACAAAACATAAACTCATAGAAATAGGGAACAAATTAGTGGTTACTAGGAAAGAGAATATTTGAGAGGAGTGTGATAGGGGGATAAACTGTATGGTGACGTATGATAACTAAAATTATTTTGGTGATCACTTTGTAGTATGTACAATACCCAATTATAATGTTTACACTTGAAATGTATATAATCTTATACCAATTTTACCTCAGTTAAAAAAAAATGCCAGGATGATTTTTATGAGCTATTACCTAAAACTAAATAATCTACTTAATCTAAATTCTACCCTTAAATTTTGTTCTGAGCCGTCTAGGGAACCATCTGAACCACTAGGGAAACCCAAATTTTGTTCTAGGCTATATACAATGCTAGTTAAGTGTTGGCACTTCAAAATCTCTTCTTGTTTAAATGCAGACATTGAGAGAAATTAGTATGAAGAAATGCCTAGTAAAAAAATGATCAGAGTTCCTATTTACTACACCTGAAAGGAATTGCTAACAGCAGTGGGATAGAAATGAGTGCCTGGCTCTGATAAATGAAATATAACTAGAGTATGGATATCTAATTAGTATCTAATTAATAATTTGAATAAGAAAGAGTTTTATTTGCATTTTCTATTTTCAAATGCCTCAACTAGCAAAGCAGCCCTTTGTTGTTCTTCATAAATATCATGGTTTATGAAGCTCACACATTCAGAAGAGTGATATTGATAGTCATAAACTAATGGTTTTCTTCTGAAAAAAATTTTTAGGTATCTGATATTCACAGCACTGAGTAGTAGACTCCCCAAAACTCATTTCCAGTAGTAGTTACAAATACTAAATAAACTATACATTGATTATGTAGATAATAAAATTCATATTGGAGAGAGAAGGAAAGAGAATGGGAAAGGTCTAACGGGGCATTGTGTCCATTCTGAGCCAGACATTCTTCTAAGCTCTGGGTCACAGACATCAGTGGAGTCAATAGGGTTGTTACCTAATCAAGGAGTTAGGTAAAAAAATAAAAATAAAAACAACTAATAACTACAACATAAGAGAATTCTGAGAAGAGATGATATCATAGACCTCTGGGAACATCTAGAGAGGCTTGGAAAGCCCTGCTTTGAAGAGACTGGTAACCTAAAAGTGGCAGGGCAAAGAAGTAGTTCAAAAGTGTGTTGAAATTTGAGATGATGTTTAAAATATAGAAGAGGAGCAAGAAAAAAAAAAAAAAAGGAGAATTGAAGAACAGAGGGAAAATTATGTGCCAGCACCTTAATACAAATATAGACAAGTCAGTGTGGCTGGACCCAGTGTGTCAGGAGAAACAATGCAAAAGATGGATTTGTATGTATGAGAAAACAGATCATAGACAAACTGTGTCACATTAAGAAATTTGAACATTTTATCTGTAACCAAAAAGGCAAAGAAGTACTTTAAGCACACTTTATAAGGATCAATTTTGATTTCTAGGAAAAAATATCACTTTAGCAAATGGATGAAAATAACTATTATTTGTTCAGGTACATGAAGCTGGTTAATTAAGGGCATACAGTCTCAAATACAATCTCTTCTAGGGACCAAAAGAGAAGACAAATAAAAAAAAAAAAAACAACAAAAAAAAACAGATAAACTTACCTAGTTTAAATTTTGCCAAAAAAAAAAAAAAAAAAAAAACCCAAAAAAACGCAGAGGTGACTTACTAACATAATGGTGCTATTCATCCCAATAAGGATATTTGAAAGGAGAATTGACTAACTGGACTAAAAGAAAGATTATATACATTCTAATCATCCTAGGATTTTGATGGTAAGGAGTTTATTGGGTTATTATATATGAGATAAGGGATAAACAGCTCTTTAATTGAGGGCCTGGTTTTTTTGTCACTCAATTTGAGGTTCTGGGGCTTCAGCTGTGGGTAAGGCAGATATTTAGAGTCTCTATCTGAGTTTGGAAAGGAGTGTGTGTGAATCATATTTCCAAAGATATAACCACAAAAGAAAATGATCTATGAAGCTTTAATGTTTACTGTATCTATTTTTATATTAAAAAAAATATTATGTCCCTGGAGAAGGAAATGGCAACCCACTCCGTATTCCTGCTTGGGAAGTTCCATGGATAGAGGAGCCTGGTGGGCTACAGTCCATGAGGTCACAAAAGAGTCAGACATCACTTAGTGACTAAACCAGGAGAATCTAAAATCACTTAGCAAGTTGGAATTGATGGTTATAAGTAAGCAAAGAAAGAGGAGAAAGACAAGAAGAAATAAACATACAGATTAATGTGGATAAGGTATATATCTAAACTCCTGATTCATGATCTATATATTAGGGTATAAGTAATGTGAAAAATTCTGAAAGAGATGAGAATACCAGACCACCTAACCTGCCTCTTGAGAAATCTGTATGCAGGTTAGGAAGCAACAGTTAGAACTGGACAT
>SJYC01147938.1:0-11947 GCA_006408675.1 Madoqua kirkii
TCTCAATAAATCTGATCCATAAAAATTACCTCAACTCTGCTGAAGTAGATAGGGCATATGTGTATATTTATGTTTACACATATTTAAAAACACATAATATTTAATTCCAGGAAAAGAGTACAGAAAGAGCAGTAGACAAGTATTCATATACTAACCAAAGGTTTGAATTCCCAGATTATCCATTAATCTTATACATTGTACAAGTTAGTTAACTTTCCCAAGCTTTATTCTTTATTTTTCTTTTTTTTGGTCAGTAAGCTGAAATAAGAGTAATAACTCTAAATGCATAAAGTTACAACAGAATGGACTATATCTGTTATATATATATATGTATGTGTGTGTGTACTCAGTCGTGTCTGACTCTTCACAGCCTCATGTACTGTAGCCCACCAGACTCTGTCAACGGCATTGTCCAGGCAAGCATAGTGGAATGGGTTGCCATTTCCTCCTCCATAGAACCTTCCCGACTCAGGGACTGCACCTGTATCTCCCATGTCTCCTGCATTACAGGTGAATTCTTTATCCCTGAGTCACCTGGAAGTCCTTTATATATATATATACATACATACAGATAATTTACATCTGGAAAAATGGCTCAATGAATGATAGCTATTATTTTGGACCTGTGTCAATTGAAAGCTTTTTATATTTCTCTGAGAAAAAGTTTAGCAATATCAGGAAACGAGTGGAGTCTACAAAACATAATTTTATTGTTTAACAACAGTGGTCCCACCACAGCAGACTGGGAGATTTGAACTTTGTCAGCATTCAGCCCATGTTAGGAAAACAATCAATCAAGACATAGTTGCAACACAGTGATCCTTGATCCATTATTCATTTCTGACATCCTAGTTGTAAGGCAAAAGTCTGTACGTTAGAAATGATTTCCCATCTTATCACGTTATCATTTTTTTGGTGAATGAAAGGAATGACTTTTCTGTTACGGAACGTGTCCTCACTATTGCACAATAAAATAGAATCAAAAGGACACAATCCCAGGGCACAGACTAGTCATCTTTCCATTACTATTAGAGGAATGAATCCAAACCTATTGTTACTCCCTTTATACTTTGTCTCCTATGAAGTACAAGAAAGAAGAATTTAGTTTCCTAAATTTTCAGACTTTATATTTTCATTTTGAAAGGAATAAATTTGGGTTTTCATTATTTTTTTTGAAAAAGTAAATTTGATTACATTTATTATTAAGTTATTACATGCTTATAATATTTAATTATTGATAGCAGTTATGTTCTCTAAAATTGCTTCAAACACTGAATTTATGAATCCTAGGGGAAATACAGGATTTCCTAGGTCCCTGGGAGCCTTTGACCACACATTTTAATGTATCAATACATAACCTTGTTTTATCTTATTTAATACATATTGTTGTTCATTAATATTGAATTCGTGGCCAAAAAAACAGGTCTGAGCAAAGCTTATCTACAACACATTTTCTCTGTAAGACACATTACAGTCTTTCTATGTTGGGATCATCACTAGACAGCACTTCAGCATTCTATGCGGGGTCCATTTTAAACAGCAAAACTACTAACAAAAAGCACAAAGATGCAAAGAAAGATTATTATGCTAAATAGACTGCAAAGGATGCTTCTTTGCAATATGAAAGCTGAATCAGGAAGACAGAGTGTTACCCTACTCAACCTCCTTGGAAACATGTGCACTGGGAAACCCACTTTTTTTAAGCTCTGAGCATGTCCATGAAACACCACTAAAGATTTGTGACTATTGACTTGAGGACAATTTATAAACACATTTTAGCAAACAGGAAAATTGACAAATGTGAAATCCATGAATGATGAGGATTGATTGTATCAATAAATTAATCTGCATTTTTAAAAAGTTTTTATACTTGCACTATGATAGCAGTAGTACAGAGATTAGTGATAATAATTTTAATCAACTGCGTAAATGTAAGGTCATGCAATATACAAAGCACTTCACGTTCATTTAACAATTATGACTATCTACTAAAGAAATGAGGTCAAATCACACAGCTAAAAGTTGACTAGCCAGGATTCAAACCAGCCTGTTTGATTCCAGAGACTAGAAGCTATTAACCACATGTTATTCTTCTCATTATAAGCAAGATGATATTCAATTTTTCATAATAGAGCAACATTAGTGGTAAAAGAATAGCATGCTATATTTTAGTGTTTCTTTTGATCTTTGAGTCTCAAGTACAAGGCTTTACCTCTTACTTTGAACATGCTATTAAAATGTAAAATGATACTTCCCTCTTTGCATACTTTGTATAGCCATATTTTTCTCCATCAAAGTAATTTTATATTTTTCTGTCTATGTTTTCCAATTCAAAATGATTCATGGGTGAGTCATATTCCAGCATTCATTTTTGAGTCATTCAGAAGTACAGTGTTTAAATATAGTGTGTTTTATGTGGTAGGATGGTCCCTCCAAGCCCATTTATCCCATAGTGAAACTGGACTAGCCAAAATAATAATAATAATAATAATAACAATAGCATTTTTGCAACCACCTTCTATAAAAATAGTTCCCTGGGGAAATGCAATTGATGAACTATATACAGTACAGGTAGGTTAGGGACACAGCTTTACCTAATACATAGAAAGTATGCAGATTCTCCTACATCAAAATCATTCTTAGAGGTCTGAGAAAGTTCTTAGAAGGAACTTCAGAACTTTGGTCTTGGGGAGTTTGAAGAGAAGGAAACAGATAGAGATCAGATGTTTAGGAAGAGCAGGGTAGTTGAAAGTAAGGAAGGAGAGCAGGACTTCTAGTCCTCTAACATCCTTTTCACAGACAAGGACCAGGACATCTTTCTATTTAAGTAGTATCTCTTTTTACCACTACTAATATCAGATTTTGACTAGTTAACTTTTTTACATAAACTCTGTTGCTTCTGACCAGTTTTTTTCACCTCTTTCAGTTGAGTTCAGTTCAGTTCAGTCACTCAGTCATGTCCGACTCTTTGCAACCCCAGGAATTGCAGCACGCCAGGCCTCCCTGTCCATCACCATCTCTCAGAGTTCACTCAGACTCATGAACCATCAAGTCTGTGATGCCATCCAGCCATCTCATACTCGGTCATCCCCTTCTCCTCCTGCCCCAAATCCCTCCCAGCATCAGAGTCTTTTCCAATGAGTTATCTCTTCACATGAGGTGGCCAAAGTACTGGAGTTTCAGCTTTAGCATCATTCCTTCCAAAGAAATCCAAGGGCTGATCTTCTTCAGAATGGACTGGTTGGATCTCCTTGCAGTCCAAGGAACTCTCAAGAGTCTTCTTTACTGCTCTAAATAAGATAATTCTACAGATTTCCATGTATTTTCTTCTCTTAGATTAAAACTCACAAATAATTGATATATTCTCTGATACTTAGCATTAATAATGAAACAATTAAGCTGTTGAAAAAAGTCTGTACCTCCCTCGTCCCTTTCTGTCTTCCACTCTCTCTCTCCTTCCATGATTGCTATGTCTCCCTAATTTTACTATAAATAAAAATCACTTAAGGACCTTTTTATTTTATATATTTTTTGGTTTCTTTAACAATTAATTTATTTATTTTAATTGGAGGCCAAGATGGTAAAGCATCTGTCTACAATGTGGGAGACTGGAGTTCGATCCCTGGGTCAGGAAGATCCCCTGGAGAAGAAATGGCAATCCACCTCAGTACTAATGCCTGGAGAATCCCATGGACAGAGGAGCCTGGTAGGCTACAGTCCATGGGGTCGCAAAGAGTCGGACATGACTGAGCGACTTCCCTTTCACTTTACAATATTGTGGCAGTTATTGACATCCATTGACATGCATCAGCCATGGGTATACACGTGTCCTACCATCCTAAACCTCTCTCCTATCTCCCTCCCCAACCCATCCCTTTGGGTTGTTCAGAGCACCAGCTTTGAATGCCATGCTTCATTTTTATTTATTTGTTTCTTTTTTTTAAATATACATTCATGGATATCACTTCTAGGTGGTCTGATCAAAGAGCTCTGCAATGAAGTTCAGTAATCTGCATTTTTAACATGTCTCCCAGGTAGTCCTTCTAGAAGTGATATGGTAACCCTCTTAAATTCTATGACTTACTGCTTAAAAGAAAATGAAATTCTTGTATCCATGCAGGTAACCAAAGGATCTTTATAAAAAACTGTTAGATAAGTAAATAAAGGTTAGAAACAAGCAGTACAGAACATTTGTTTACACAATTAGGAATAGGACATTGTTGGTAACAATGTTGCCATCTTTTGGAAAGGAGAATTGAAAGTTTAGCCTGAGAAAGTTACTTCTCAACCACAGTGATCAAGAGAGAACAATAAAAGATTATCTATAATGATCTTTCCTATTCAAGTTTTCTCCTTTTCCCTCCCTACTGGTAATTTGGTGATCAAATACCAAATTAACCAGATTTAAGCAGAAAGTGAATATAGTAATTGAGATTAAGGGATTATGATTGGCAGTGTCTATTTCAACAGACTGAGAGGGAAAGGAGTATTTATTACTTTCTGTCTACCAAGTCCATAGCCGAGTGACACTTTCCAGGAGAAAGTCTCTTTTTGTTAGGTGAGCAGCAGTCGTCATCATTATTACCATTATATTAGCCATACACATAGCTACCATTTGCCCATGATTAAGGATTGTTGATAGACTGTGTCCCTTCAAAATTCATGTTTTGTGCTAACCTCAATATGATTTTATTTGGAGACAGGGCCTTTATGGGGCTTTCCAGAAAATACATTGGTAAAGAAACTACTTGCCAATGCAGGAAACATAAGAGATGTGAGTTCAACCCCTGTGTCAGAAAGATCCCCTGGAGGAGGGCAAGGCAATCCACTTCAGTAGTTTTTCCTGGAAAAATCCCATGGACAGAGGAGCCTGGCAGGCTGTAGCCCGTAGTATCACAAATAGTACACATGACTAAATTGACTTAGCAA
The DNA here is from genome assembly GCA_006408675.1 of Madoqua kirkii. Lineage (NCBI taxonomy): Eukaryota > Metazoa > Chordata > Mammalia > Artiodactyla > Bovidae > Madoqua > Madoqua kirkii. The sequence goes on from SJYC01147938.1 coordinate 4,930, forward strand.
CAGAAGCAGCAGCAGCAGGGCTTTTATGGAAGGAACTGAAGTTGAATGAGGTTACAAGTGTAGGGCCCTGATCCAATAGGATTAGTGCCTTTGTAAGAAGAGGAAAAAAAGACCGTAGCTTACTCTCTCTCATTCTGCCATGAACCATGGAAAAACTGAATGACAGACACAAGGAGAAGGAGGCCATATGCAAACCAGAGGTAAACATTTCACCAGAAACTGAATAAGCTAGTACCCTGAGCTTATACTTTGCAATCTCCAAAATAATTAGATCTCCAAAATAATTTTCTACTGTTAAGCTGCCTGTATACACGCGTGTTTCAGTTATGTTCTGTCTGATGCTTTGTTACCCCATTGCCTGTAGCTCATCAGACTCCTCTGTCCATGGGATTCTCCAGGCATGAATGCTGGCTTTGGTGACCATGCCCTCCTCCAGGGAATCTTTCCCACCCATGGATCAAACTCACAACTCTTATGTCTCCTGCATTGGCAGGTGGGTTCTTTACCCACTGAGCCACCTGGGAAACCCCCATTAAGTTGCCTCAGGTCAGTTCAGTTCAATTGCTCAGTTGTGTCTGACTCTTTGCGACCCCATGAATCGTAGCATGCCAAGCTTCCCTGTCCATCACCAACTCCCAGCGGTCACTCAGACTCACGTCCATCGAGTCAGTAATGCGATCCAGCCATCTCATACTCTGTCGTTCCCTTCTCCTCCCGCCCCTAATCCCTCCCAGCATCAGAGTCTTTTTCAATGAGTCAACTCTTCACATGAGGTGGCCAAAGTACTGGAGTTTCAGCTTTAGCATCATTCCTTCCGAAGAAATCCCAGCGCTGATCTCCTTCAGAATGGACTAGTTGAATCTCCTTGCAGTCCAAGGGACTCTCAAGAGTCTCCAACACTACAGTTCAAAAGCATCAATTCTTTGGTGCTCAGCCTTCTTCATAGTCCAACTCTCACATCCATACATGACCACTGGAAAAACCATAGCCTTGACTAGAAGGAACTTAGTCAGCAAAGTAATATCTCTGCTTTTGAATACGCTGTCTAGGATGGTCATAACTTTTCTTCCAAAGAGCAAGTGTCTTTTAATTTCATGGCTGCAGTCTAGTCTGTAGTAATTCCTTCTACCATAAGTATAAAAATGCAAACTAGGACAAGACTTTAAGATGTTTTCATTTGGTTGTTCTGAGAATTTGAAGAAAATTAGTATGATCCATTGATCCAGAAAATATGGAAAACTCAGCAGTGGCCACAGGACTGGAAAGGATCAGTTTTCTTTTCAATCCCAAAGAAAGGCAATACCAAAGAATGTTCAAGCTAGCTCACCATTGCACTCATTTCACATGCTAGCAAAGAGGTTCTCAAAATTCTCCAAGCCAGGCTTCAAGAGTATGTGAACCGAGAAATTCCAGGTGTTCAAGCTGGATTTAGAAAAGGCAGAGATCAAATTGTCAACATCCACTGGATCATAGAGAAAGCAAGAGAATTCCAGAAAAACATCTGCTTCATTGACTATGTTAAAGCCTGTGACCTTTGGATCACAACAAACTGTGGAAAATTCTTCAAGAGATAGGAATACCAGACCACCTTATCTGCCTCCTGTTAAAACTGTATGCAGGTTGAGTAGCAACAATTAGAACCAGACATGAAACAACAGACTGGTTCCAAATCGGGAAAGGAGTATGTCAAGGCTGTGTATTGTCACTCTGCTTATTTAACTTATATGCAGAGTACATCATGCAAAATGCTGAGGTGAATGAAGCAAAAGCTGGAATCAAGGGTGCTGGGAGAAATATCAATAACCTCAGACATGGAGATGACACCACCTTCATGGCAGAAAGTGAAGAACTAAAGATCCTTTTGATGAAGGGGAAAGAGGAGAGTGAAAAAGCTGGCTTAAAATTTAACATTCAAAAAACTATCATAGCATCCAGTCCCATCACTTCATGGCAAATAAATGGGGAGATAATGGAAACAGTGAGAGACTTTATTTTGGGGGGGCTCCAAAATCACTGCAGATGGTGACTGCAATCATGAAATTAAAAGACTCTTGCTCCTTGGAAGATAAGCTTTGACAAACCTAGACAGTGTGTTATAAAAACAGAGACATTACTTTGCCAACAAAGGTCCATTTAGTCAAAGCTGTGGTTTTTCCAGTAGTCATGTATGGATGTGAGAGTTGGACTATAAAGAAAGCTGAGCACCAAAGAATTGATGCTGTGGTGTTGGATAATATACTTGAGAGTCCCTTGGATGGCAAGGAGATCAAACCAGTTAATCCTAAAGGAAATCAATCCTCAATATTCATTAGAATGGCTGAATCTTGAAACTGAAGCTCCAATATTTTAGTCAAAGAGCCTACTCTTTAGAGAAGACCTGGATCTGGGAATGATTGAAGGCAGGAGAAGGGGACAACAAGGATGAGATGGTTGGATGGCATCACTGTTTCAATGGACTTGAGTTTGAGCAAGGTCCTGGTGAAGGACAGAGAAGCCTTGTATGCTGTAATTGATGGAGTTGCAAAGAGTCAGACATGACTAAGCAATTGAACAGCAACAATTGATCCATTTGTAGTCTAACAGCCCAAGTCTAAAAAAGTTAGGTAGTTTGTTCAGTGTCACACAGCTAGTAAAATATGTATGTTTGTGGACAGGTGCCAGCGGTAGACATAACTCAGTCCATCACCAGAACTTAAACATCTAAAGATGAAATCACACATACTTTCAAAGGATGCATGCAATTTGGCTTTTTAATTTTTATATGGATATATAATTTAAATATTTTAGTTGTCCTTTAAAATAACTTCATAAGTGATTTACTTGTTGAGAAATATAACAATATAGCAGTTTATCATAAACTTATTTTTACATGTTAAATAGGTCCTTTGTTGACAAATTTATAATTTCTGTTTTAAAGGGTTTGTAATTCTTTAAGATACAGTTGGAAATTTTGCAATCTATTCAGAGGAGTTTTTTTTTTTTTTTTCACTAATAGGTTGAAATATTTCTAGCCACTAACGCTTTTGTGGCAGATTTCAAAGGAAAGTTGTCTAAGGGCAGTATGTATTTCAGAAGAGTTTCTCAAATGCTTCCTGTCCTTTGTTACACTTTGTATTTTTAAGTTCTTTGAAAGTAGGTACAGTGCCTCATATTCAAAAGATGTTACAAGAACCTAAACTAGATTTCTATTGGTTTAATTTGACATTTCTTTGAAAACATGCAAGTTGGTAGAGTCAGAATTTCCTCAAGGAAGTCCAAAATTTAAGTTCAGAAAAGACTGGTTTATCTATAGGCACAGTATTTCAAAGCATTTAGCACTGTGATGTAACTTAAGAAGAACACAGGGCTCCACAAAAATTATCTGAAGGATCAACTGGGCATATTTTCAAACAGAAGAATTTCACGTTAAAGATGACTCCCTTGTTTGAACTAAAAGTTTCTAAGATTTCAGCTCAATGTACGATCATATAAGAATGTGCAATCATTATCAATGGAAAAATCAACAAATATGTTGGAATATAATTTCACTTAAAGGGAAAGAATCTTATGAGTTAAACCTAAATTAAGCTTTGGGTTTTTTTAATTTTGTGATTTATTTTAACTTATTGTCTTTATCCTTCACTTTGCTATTTTAACTTACGTTCAAATAGTGATAGCTTCACCTTACCAACAAAAAATTTTATTTCTTTGGTGATATCACTAACATTTTTGAAATATCAGTCATGACTTCTGCATTTTCAGCTCTACTGCCATATTTAGTGCTACAGAGTTATTATCTTTTCTTGTTAGATGGTAAATGGAAAGAATAGCAATCTCTAGAAAGAAAGATCTCCAGGAAATAAGTGATCATTTAGAGGCTGACCCTCTCTTCCCTGATTAGTGACTCAGTGCTGAAGGAGAAAGGATGTGTCCAGGTATGCACATATCCTGACATTTTCTTGATGCTAATGTGGCAGCAAGTGGATGGTCAGCAGCACTTCACAGCAGTATATGTGAACTCTGTCTCTGGTGGACCATAAAAGCAGCTTCACCTGATGGCCTCTTATGTTACCAGAAACTTCTTTCAATTTCATTTCTCATTGACTGAGTTCTGGTCATAATTACATAGCTCTGATTCCTGTTGCTTTGCCTCCTCCAAAGGACTCAATTACATGCTGTTCCCTGAGGCTAGATATAGATAATGGACTCTCTCGGAATCTACTACCTTAAGTAGCTTGGCTCCCTCACTCAATCATACCTGAAGGATGTTCCTGCTAAGACTTGCAATCTCTATCTTGCTATTGTCTTTATCATCATCTATCTGTCTATATATGATATCACTCCTACATGTCTTTATATGTATACATATATTTATATATATATATATATTATATATATATATATTTGTTATTATTGCTTTTCATTCTCCCAGTCATGTCCAACTCTTTGTGACCTCATGATTGCAGCACGCTGGGCCTCTGTGTCTCTCACTTTCTCCCGAAGTTTGCCCAAGTTTATATATATCCCCTAGTATATATATATATACTATGCTTAGTGACTCATTCATGTTCAACTTTTTGTGATCTTATGGACTATAGGCCACCAGGCTCTTCTGTTCATAGAATTCTTCAATACAGGAATGGGTAGCCATTCTCTTCTCTAGGGGATCTTTCCAACCAGTGGATCAAACCTGGGTCTCCTACATTGCAGGTGGATTCTTTACTGTCTAAACCACCAGGAAAAGCCCTGACATATATATTAACCAAGTGCAAAATCATTTATCAAAGTCAGTGTACACTAAAATGTCTGTCATCGAAGCTATATTTAACAAAGCCACTCTCCCTGCCAGGCATTGCCAATATGAAGTATGCTGTCACAATGCACTAGTTGAATGTCACTGTATTCTTGTATCTTATTTGGTGTCAGTGGACAAATCATAATATATTAACAAAGTATTATCATAGAAGAACAAATGAACAATCCTGCATATCCAAATAGTATTATTTGAACAGGTGATGAAAGTAGCTACAAATGAATAATATAAAAATACTAACCTCCAACTCATAGATCGTTACATGTGGAAGGACAATCAGTAGTAAAAGTTACTGTAAGCTGATTACAAAACTGAGAGAAAAAATTAATTTTCACTCCTCTTGTATAGTCTAGAAATTATGTGCCCAAAGTATGGACAGTTATCTAAACTGCATATTTATGAAAAGATTTGCACAATAGAATATATTTAGTAGTTAGTTGGCAGAGCATCAGCTCAGTTCACTGCAGTCACTCAGTCATATCTGACTCTGCAACCCCATGGACTGTAGCATGCCAGGCCTCCCTGTCCATCACCAACTTCTGCAGTTTACTCACACTCAAGTCCACTGAGTTGGTGATGCCATCCAACCATCTCATCCTCTGTCATCTCCTTCTCCTCCCACCTTCAATCTTTTCCAGCATCAGGGTCTTTTCAAATGAGTCAGTTTTTCATAGAAGGTGGCCAAAATATTAGAGTTTCAGCTTCAACATCAGTCCTTCCAATGGATATTTAGGACTGATTTTTTTAGGATGGACTGGTTGGATCTCCTTGCAGTTCAAGGGACTCACAAGAGTTTTCTCTAACACTACAGTTCAAAAGCATCAATTCTTTGGTGCTCAGCTTTCTTTATAGTCCAACTTTCACATCCATACATGACTGCTGGAAAAATCATAGCCTTGATTAGATGGGCCTTTGTTGGCAAGAAATGCCTCTGCTTTTTAATATGCTAAGTTGGTTATAACTTTTCTTCCAAGGAGTAAAGATCCTTTAACTTCATGGCTGCAGTCAACATCTGCAGTGATTTTGGAAGCCCTCAAAATAAAGTCTGTCACTGTTTCCCCATCCATTTGCCATGAAGTGACAGGACCAGATGCCGTGATCTTAGTTTTCTGAATGTTAAGCTTTAAGTCAGCTTTTTCACTCTCCTCTTTCACTTTTATCAAGAGGCTCTTTAGTTCGCTTTCTGCCATAGGGTGGTGTCATCTCCATGTTGAGGTTATTGATATTTCTCCCAGCAATCTTGATTCCAGCTTGTGCTTCATCCGGCCCAGCATTTCTCATGATGTACTCTGCATATAAGTTAAATAAGCAGGGTGACAATATACAGCCTTTATGTATTCCTTTTCCTATTTGGAACCAGTCTTCTATTCCATGTCCAGTTCTAACTGTTGCTTTCTTACCTGCATACAGATTTTTCAAGAGGCAAGTCAGGTGGTCTGGTATGCCCAATTCTTTCAGAATTTTCCACAGTTTGTGGTGATCCACACAGTCAAAAGCTTTGGCATAGTCAATAAAGCAAAAATGGATGTTTTTCTGGAACTCTTGCTTTTTTGATACTCGAATGGATGTTGGCAATTTGATCTCTGGTTCCTCTACCTTTTCTAAAATCACCTGGAACATCTGGAAGTTCATGATTCACATACTATTGAAGACTGGCTTGGAAAATTTTCAACATTACTTTGCTAGTGTATGAGATGAGTATAATTGTGCAATAGTTTGAGCATTCTTTGGAACTCCTTTTCTTTGAGATTGAAATGAAAACTGATCTTTTCCAATCTTGTGGCCACAGCTGAGTTTTCCAAATTTGCTGACATTGAGTGCAGCACTTTCACAGCATCATCTTTTAGTGACAGAGCATGGGCATTTATTAATACCCCCACATTAACTTATATTTTACATCCTAAGTTCTGTTGTTATTGCTTTTTAAGGGTAAATTTTTAATTAATTATGCCTCAACAGAAAAAAGTAGGCATTATTTTTCCCTTTGGTCATGTAGAATAGCAAGAAAATGTGGTTGACCACTTGATGATCTTTTGGCAGTTTTCAGAAAAACAGAGTTGAAAATTTTAATTACAGAATTTAAAAAATATGTTAGCCATTTTAAATTATAAGTGTTCCATTGTTCTAAATATGTCTTTTAAAATTAGATTATTGATTTTAATATAAATTTATAATATATCCAAGTTAAAAGGGAAACATTCTTTACACTAAATCTGACATATTTTT
>SJYC01147939.1:0-23118 GCA_006408675.1 Madoqua kirkii
AAAAACATGAATTCTTTAAAGAAATATTTATGTGTACAAAAATAACTTTATATAAACTTTGTTTCTGGAGACAACATCAAAGCAATCTCTTCTAAAAGTGGGAATAACTTGAACTGTATCAATGTATTAAACTTAAGAAATTTTTCATTTAGACCTTTAAAAGTAGTTTTTAATATTTGTTTCTTTATATGTTCAAAAGAAATAGGAAAAATGATTTATTGGAATTTTGCAATCTGCCCTTATTAAATTATATTATTTGTCAGGAAGCAGCTGGAAAATGTGTGCATGTGTTTGTGTGTATAAAGAAAAGAGACTTGTGGAATACTTAGAGAAAGAACGTCTACTTTTTCAATCTGTGTTGTTCAGTCTCTCAGTCAGGTCCAGCTCTTTGTGACACCACGAACTGCAGCACGCCAGACTTCCCTATCCTTCATTATCTTCCAGAGTTTGCTCAAACTCATGTCCATTGAGTCAATAATGTTATCCAAACATCTCATCCTCTGTCACCTCCTTCTCTTCGTGCTCTCAATCTTTCCCAGCATCAGGGTCTTTTTCCAGTGAGTGAGCTCTTCATATCAGGTGGCCAAAGTATCGGAGCTTCAGCTTCAGCATCAGTCCTTCCAATGAATGTTCAGGTTTGATTTCCTTTAGGATTGATTGGCTTGATCTCCTTGCTGTCCAAGGGACTCTCAAGTCTTCTCTAGCACCAGGATTTGAAGGCATCAATTATTTGGTGCTCTGCCTTCTTAATGGCCCAACTCTCACATCCATACATGACTACTGGGAAAACCTAGCTTTAACTAGATGGACCTTTGTCAGCTAAACGATATCTCTGTTTTTTAATATGCTGTCTAGGTTTGTCACACCATTCCTTTCAAGGAGCAAGTGTCTTTTAATTTCATAGCTATAGTCACCATCTACAGGGATTTTGGAGCTCAAGAAAAAGAAGTCTGTCACTGTTTCCATTTCCCCATCTGTTTACCATGAAATAATGGGACTAGATCCCATGATCTTAGTTTTTTGAATGTTGAGTTTTAAGCCAACTTTTTCACTCTCCTCTTTCACTCTCACCAAAGGGCTATTGGGTTCCTTTTCCCTTTCTGCCATTAGGATGGTGTATATAACTGCATATCTGAGATTGTTGATAATTCTACTGGGAATCTTGATTCCAGGTTGTGCTTCACCCAGCCCAGCATTTCACATGATGTACTCTGGGTACAAGTTAAATAAGAAGAATGACAATATACAGCCTTGACATAATCCTTACTCAATTTTGAACCAGTCAGTTTTCCATGTTTGTGTCTAACTGTTGCCTCTTTACCTGCATACAGGTTTCTCAGTATGAAGGTAAGGTGGTTGGTATTCCCATCTCTTTAAGAATTTTCCATAGTTTATTGTGATCCACACAGTCAAAGGCTTTAATATAGTCAATGAAACAGAAGTAGATGCTTTTTTGGAGTCCTTTTGTATCTCTTGTTTTAGTACTTACACCAAAAGTTTAGGAAAAGGAAAATAAAGTTTAAACTTTTTTTTGTAAACACACCATCCAACATTTTATTTTTTTAATTTTAATTTTTACTTTATTTTGCTTTATAATACTGTATTGGTTTTGCCATACATTGACATAAATCTGCCACAGATTTACATAAGTTCCCAATCCTGAACCCCCCTCCCACCTCCCACCCCATATCATCTCTCTGGATCTTCCCTGTGCACCAGCCCCAAGCATCCTGTATCCTATATCGAACATAGACTGGTGATTCGTTTCTTACATGATAGTATACATGTTTCAATGCCATTATCCCAAATCATCCCAGTTTAAACATTTTTGATAATTTTATTTATATTTAAAAATTCTGCTTCCATCTCAGTAATATGTATACATTTTTTACATATGTTAATAGTTAATGTAAAGTTACTATAGCTGAGTTTAGTGCTCAATAATTTTAAATGTGCAAAGAAACAAAAGACAATAAAATAAGACAAGAAAGAAAAGGAAGCATAGGAGCTCAACAACTTTTACAGGACTACCAATATAAATAATCATTATAAAAATAAAATGCAAGGAAATACCCATATTAAGTGATAGGATTATTTTCTATTTCAACTATTTTAGTTGGATAATAAAAGTAACAGTTTCAATACATTAGTGTAAAAGTTATATATATATTCTGTTATTCTATAAGCCTGGGTGTGTGCTAAGTTTCTTCAGTCATGTTCTATTCCTTGTGACCCAATAGACTGTAGCCCACCAGGTTCCTCTGTGCATGGGATTCTCCAGGCAAGAATGCTGGAGTGGGTTGCTATTTCCTTCTCCAGGGGATACTCCCAACCTAGAGACTGAGTCTGTGTTTCCTGAGACTTTTGCTTTGCAGGTGAACTCTACTGCTGAGCCACTGGGGAAGACCAAGATTGGGATCTGTTTAGTTATTCAACAAAATATGCTAACTGACAGTTATCCAAATTTGAGATTTCCTTATATTTAGAGGCCACAAAATTGTTTTCCTGTTGAAAAACTATTTACATACTTAATGATACTTTTCTCCTAGTTCTCTATAAATTATTTTCTGAATATATATCCAGTTTCTATATTCTGCTCCTAAGAAGCTTTAATTCATTGCTTGTGTACAAGCTGATTTTTGTTCCCTGAATTATCTATATATGTGTTTACATGCTCTACTGTAATGGCCACAGAGGATATATTATGACCCATCCTGTCAATAATCCATGTTTAAACTCTTTAAATATACAGTTGGATATATTAGCTATCACTGTACTGATCTCCATTTTAAGATGTATCTAAACACATATTTAGCAGCTTAATCTGTGTCTTGAAAGGTCCCTGAGTGTATGTTTATATTATATAGTGTACTGACACATGCAAACTGACCATTTATGTACTGTTATTTTTTTTTAATTGTTAAGACATTTAAAGCACACATTAAGTTGCAAAACAAAATACTCCTTTTGCAAAAATTATTCCACAGTTCACAGCTAATGGATATTCATAGGTTAAAAGTTTTCTCTTTTTATTGTCTAAGTGTTCTAGGGTGAAAATCATTGAATTAAACTACTTCAGTTCAGTTCAGTTGGTCAGTCATGTCTGACTCTTTGTGACTCCCTGGACTGCAGCAACCAGGCTTCCCTGTCCATTACCTACTCCCTGAGCTTGCTCAAACTCATGCCCATAGAGTCGCTGATGCCATCAAGCCATCTCATGCTCTGTCATCCCCTTCTCCTTCTGCCTTCAATCTTTCCCAATATCAGAGTTTTTTCCAATGAGTCAGTTTTTTGCATTAGGTGGCCAAAGTATAGGAGTTTCAGCTTCAGCATTGGTCCTTCTGATGAATATTCAGGACTGATTTCCTTTAGGATGGACTGGTTGGATCTCCTTGCAGTCCAAGGGACTCTCAAGAGTCTTCTCCAACACCACAGTTCAAAAGCATCAGTTCTTTGGAACTCAACTTTCTTTATGGTCCAACACTCATATCAATACATGACTACTGGAAAAACCATAGTTTTGACTAGATGGACCTTTGTTGGCAAAATAATATGTTTGCTTTTTAATATGCTAAGTTATTCATAGCTTTTCTCTTAAGGAGCAGGTAATAAACACTTAAGAATCTATTTATCTATACTAACTGTACAGACATCAGTTCTACTATTGCTACTATCAGTACTACCACCACCACCACCACCACCACCACCACCACTACTATTTTTGTTGTTATTCTTGTGACTGCTGTTGTTGTTATTATTTGTATTATATGCCATCAGGTTTTAGGAAAACTGAACAAAGTAAGGTGAAGTGGGGTACATTGGGGAGTGAGGTAAAGTTAGAAAGATGGAGGTCCATATGGCCTGATAGAGAGCTGTTGGGTTAGTTTGACTGAGGTGAAGAGCTTTTGTGGTGAAATGTAGGAAATTAAGTTGAAGTAGAAGGTTGTCCCCAGACCACAGATGATCTTTAATATCATCATCAGCTGGATCATAGAAAAAGCAAGAGACCTCCAGAAAAATATCTATTTATGCTTTATTGACTATGCCAAAGCCTTTGACTGTGTGAATCACAATAAACTATGGAAAATTCTGAAAGACATGTGAATACCAGACCACCTGACCTGCCTCCTGAGAAACTGGTATGCAGGTCAGGAAGCAACAGTTAGAACTGGACATGAAACAATAGACTGGTTCTAAACAGGAAAAGGAGTATGCCAAGGCTGTGTGTTGTCACCCTACTTATTTAACTTGTATGCAGAGTACATCATGAGAAATGCTGAGCTGGAATAAACACAGGTTGGAATCAAGTTTGCCAGGAGAAATATCAATAACCTCAGATATGCAGATGACACCACCCTTATGGCAGAAAGTGAAGAGGAACTGAAAAGCCTCTTGATGAAAGTGAAAGAGGAGAGTGAAAACGTTGGCTTAAAGCTCAACATTCAGAAAACGAAAATCATGGCATCTGGTCCCATCACTTCATGGGAAATAGAAGGGGAAACAGTGGAAACAGTGTCAGGCTTTATTTTGGGGGGGCTCCAAAATCACTGCAGATGGTGATTGCAGCCATGAAATTAAAAGACTCTTACTCCTTGGAAGAAAAGTTATGACCAACCTACACAGCATATTCAAAAGCAGAGACATTACTTTGCAAACAAAGGTCCATCTAGTCAAGGCTATGTTTTTTCCAGTGGTCATGTATGGATGTGAGAGTTGGACTATAAAGAAAGCTGAGCTCTGAAGAATTGATGTTTTTGAACTGTGGTGTTAGAGAAGACTCTTGAGAGTCCCTTGGACTGCAAGGAGATCCAACCAGTCCATTCTGAAGGAGATCAGCCCTGGGATTTCTCTGGAGGGAATGATGCTGAAGCTGAAACTCCAGTACTTTGGCCACCTCATGCAAAGAGTTGGCTCATTGGAAAAGACTCTGATGCTGGGAGGGATTGGGGGCAGGAGAAGGGGACGACAGAGGATGAGATGGCTGGATGGCATCACGGACTCGATGGAGGTGAGTCGGAGTGAACTCCGAGTTGGTGATGGACAGGGAGGCCTGGCGTGCTGCAGTTCATGGTATTGCAGAGTCAGACACAACTGAGCAACTGAACTGAACTGAACTAAGAACCTAAAATAATATGAGAAATGCTTTGTAAATTCTATTTTATTCCTCTTCCCTTTTTTGATTAAATTTTCAAATGCATGGATATATGTTGCAGGATAATCTATTCCCTAGTAATTGCAACAGTCTTTTGTATAAAATAAGATCTTTAGAAATTTTTATTCCACAAAGAATTTCTTCACGATTAACACTCTTTATTGTAATGTTACTTAGCTTATGTTCTCTTTTATAGACTATTGAGTGTTTTGAGGATTTTCATCAGTCTTACATCTTTAAAACTGATTTAAACTAGAAACCAAACATATATAATATTGGCAATGAGGAATCTGTAGAACATAATTAAACATAGAATTAAATAGTAGCATGGATACTCATGAGTTTTCTCTAAGTTAATCAGAATGAAAGCCATGATAAGGCAAGCATAGATTTTTACACACGTACACACACATGCGTACATATATACACACATCACCCTTTAGTGTCTTTTGTCAACACTCTCAGTACATGATCTTGAAAACATATTGAAAGTAGACCAATGTGCATTTTATGTGTATTTTGTCATACTTCTGCCATGTGCTGGGATCACAGAAATGAGACTGGCAATTTAAACCACAAATGCACATATATGCACACTATCCTCAGAGGTCATTCATTATGGCACTGATTGCTTTGCACTTTGTTTGTACCTTAATTTGAAATCCAAACAGTACCAGTAGCTACCATCTCATCATCCTTTTCCTCTGGGCTATCTCACTGACAGACTTCTTCTTCTTTATGACTAGCAGGCCCAGCTCATGTGATTTCAGTGCACAGTCCTGTCCAGGAGTTCCCTTGTTAGACCTGGGTGTCACACTATCTCATCTGGGAAAACTGAGACATGCTTCCATTCCTGAACAAGTAACTGTGTCTGGAAAATAGAGTTATTCTTTTGAATAGTCCTTGCCTCTGTTCTCAGAATCAGGGATTGAAAGTGAGTAAGAAGTGTGTCCAAAGCAAATTTGGGACACTGTCAAAAACAACAACAAAAAATGTACATTCCAGTCTAAAAGCAATAATAATTATCCAAGCATGTTGTCCCTGAGATTTTAATATATCTGTACACTAGCATGTTCACCAGAGATTATTATGTTTGTGTGCATGAGTGGTATCTTTGAAGAAGTTTAACTAGAGCCAGCAGATATTTTTGTTGGTGATGTTAGTAGGTTTATAATATTTGGGTTTCTCCATCTGTCTCTGTCTACATTTAAAACACAACCACTTAAAATCACAAAGCAGCAAATGCAGTAGCATTCCCACTTAATGAAGGCTTAGTCAGAATTATCTTTGCTGAGGGCACACACCTGCATGTAGCTGGCATCTCAAAGCGGTCTACCTGAAGTTCACTGTGGATGGTAATTGATTTCCTTCCTTCAGTCGACTTAACATAGATCAAGAGTGAAGTGGCACTTGGCTACACACAGTCTCAGCAGCTGCAATTTTGCCTGTCAACCAGAGTACTTCCTTCACGGTTTCCATAGAGGCCAGGCATGTTTCTGAATTTAATTTTGAGGCACTGATTGATTTCTCCCAATGCATCTGAGTTAGGGAGACATCTCACAATACCAGATCTGAAAAGAAAATTATCTCCTTCACCAACATAAAATTTGTACCTTTTTTTCTTTATGAAATGCTTGTAGACATTTTATAATATTTAAATTCCATAACCCAAATATTGGGAGATAACATTAAATTCTTATTCCACAAACATTAGGTTTAATAAATGGGTAATGTCATTTCCTAAACACATCTATATACAAAGTTGATCTATTTTGTTGTTTTATGCTCAAATTGGAAGTCGTTTTATCACTTCTCAATTGAGAAAAGAGATGAAATTTCTTTATTTCTATAATTTGAGGAAAATGTCCATAACAATCTAGGGGGTTATAGTATATCAGAGCCTCCACAGGACTGTACTGTTCCTTTAGAGTGTTTTTAAAGGCTGAAAATGTTACTAGAAAAAAAATGGGCAGAGGGAAGTGTATGGAATTGCTCTTCACTATGAAATGCAGGTTGCTTTAAAGAACTAGGATTTGAATCACTTTAGAATTATTTATTATGTACACATTAGGAGAAGTTATAGTGCAAATAAGTTTTGTTTTCCAGGATAATGTTTCAAACAAAACTCAGGTCATTGATAGAGTAGTCTGTAAGAGACACTGCCCTCAGACATAACAGGAATTATATGAAGATTTATTGATTTTTCAAAAATTATCATATCATATAGAAAAACATAAGATAAAATATAATTTTAAACTATAAAATAAGCTACCTTTGATGTTATTAAAATGTCACGTTTGTGCATAATATTCCTATCCAATTTCCCTCTAGCCTTTTCTACTCCTTGTGTCCAGAGCTAAGAATATCAATAATCCTAGTTTCCCTTTCTCCTTACCCTCACCTTCATTGTTCTTTAGTAACAGTAATTTGTACCTTCAGAATTTTGCTGTTTCTCTATAGTGTCCTAAAAGATCCCCTATTTATCTTTTATTTGATCTAATGCAATGATTTTATGTCTTCCCATATAAATTTCTCTTAATAAAAATATGATAAATAAAGAGATTTATTTTGGGAGAATTCCAAATAAAACTTCAAGTCTATAGTCAGCCACTTGAACTATGATAGCAGGTTTGTGTGAGCTACAGTAGTGTCTCCATTAGTATTTATTAAAATAATAATAATCATTGCTATTATTATTTTCTTAAACACTGGTATGTGAATTCTCAAAGAGAGTAGGTGAGGTGGGTTATAAATCAGGTAATTCAAACATGTGAAAGTGTTAGCTGCTCATTCGTTTCCAACTCTTTGCAACTCCATGGACTATAGCTCACCAGGCTCCTTTGTCTATGGAATTCTCCAGGTGAGAATACTGGAGTGGGTAACCATTCCCTTCTCCAGGGGATTTTCCCAACATATGGATTGACCCCAGGTCTCTTGCTTTGCAAACAGGTTCTTTACCATCTGAGACACCAGAGAAGGTTTTAAAGTTATTATTGTTGTTTTAATTATTGTTATGAAATATATTGACTATGAAAACTACAAAGAAAATGTGCTCTTGTATGGAACTCTAATATTGACGTGCATGCATGCATGCTAAGTTGCTTCAGTCATATCCAACTTATTGCTACCCTATGGGCTTTCACTTGCCAGGCTCCTCTGTCCAGTGGGGTTCTTTAGGCAAGAATACTGGCTTGGGTTGCCATGCATTCCTCTAGGGGATCTTTTCAACCCAAGAACCCAAACCGAGTCTCTTATGTCTCCTGCATTGGCAGGGGATTTCTTTACCACTAGCACGACCACCTTTGGCTAATTCTTATGCATATTGGTAGATTCTAACTACCTTAGAAAAAAAGTATTTTCAATAGCATATTATGTTGTTTTAATTTGTACTGCTTTTAGTTCATTTAATTGAACACAAGAGAAAAGGAATATAGGGAAAAATTCATATACTTGTCATGCAGTGTACATAGTAGAAAGATCCCTACTTATTTTTTGAGACTAAGATGTTTGTTAAGAAGACTTTTACATGTTCCTATATTTATGCTTTCCTTATTTAGGGAGCTGCAGGCTTTTGTGAAACTCATTATCATAATTTTCTTCATTTCTTTTACTTTGCTACCTCTTAAAGATACCCTGTCTTTTAAAAATAAATGGATATGATCTAAATGCCTAGAATTAATCACATTGCATTTTTAAAAATATAAGTGTTCTTAAAAACGTAAGATATTTTTATGCTAGAATTTTCATTTAAGCTGCTCATGAGGCAGTGGTTACATATGAATTCAGACAGAGACAAGTCACTGAGGTACTGTTTTCAGTACCCAAATGGTCTCTACAAAACAGAACATCTAGGGGTATATTTTCTTTTAACTTGACTTCATTTCTTTCTAATTAGCAGTGTGCAGTGTACCACTGTGATGCCTGCCTCCCCCCTCGGTTCCTGCACTGCCCCCCTTGGTGATTTCTCAGCTGTTTCGCTCCTCTGTTGTAATTGAAATCTTACTTGTTCCAACCTGTAATTGATAGTGAACCCAACAATTTTACGTTTGTCACGTAACAGATGTACAACAGAAACACTCAGAGTGGCATATGGAAAACTGTCCTACTAGAGTGAAATAAGATCTACTCCTATATCACAATTCAATTCTCTCACCATTTTGTGGTTTTCTCTTCCTTGCAAATGCTTTGTTGCTGTACACATCAATATAAAATGACCATATTTGTTGGCTCTGTGTTGAGTCTTCTTTAACCTCCTTTCATGATTCTCTGAGTAACTGCTTCACAGTGTAATATAGTTTAGTTAACAAATAGAGTTCTCTGTATGCTTTTGTCAAGGTTGGTCACCAATTTTAAATACAGTAATTAACCTTATGTGAATGTATCTATGTCTATGAATACATCAGGAGATATTTGAATTGGTTAACTGTATTTCTCAAAGAAAAGCTACTTGCAAATGCTATAAGTGAACATTCCAAATCAATTAATTCTAACTATAATTACATCTGTAATTCAAGAGTCAGAGCCTTTACTTCAAAAGAAATATTACCTCTGCAGCATAATGAAAAGACCTTGAGTTAGTGATTTCATATTATTGGGTATATTATATTTTCAATAGATAGTCCTGGATGTTCGCTATACTGATAAGGTTTTTGTGGGTATGTTGGGCCTTCAGTGGCTTGACAAGTCTAGTAAGAGGCCTGGGCTGAACAGGAGAGATTTTTAGAAAATTGACCACTTCTCAGGATGACAGCATACATTCAGATGGAAGGAAGTGTCTAATTGCAATGTCCATTGCACCAAGACTTTTTAGGTAAGTTGCTAAAGAAGTTAAATCTAGTAGGAAAAACAGAGAAACAAAATGATTGCACAGTGGTGAATCAGGAAATTTAATGGACACTTCTTATTCCAAGTATGCTTTTCACTTTTTAAGAGAATCAGCCAGTCTCTGAGAATGTGAGCACCAGGATGGGAGGGGGAAATAATTGACAAGTGTTTAAGGATGTGCTGGGGTGCAACCATGGGTCTTAGACTCCAACTCAGAGCTCTGAGTCACAGTAGAAACTTGAAGGGCTAATTAGCTAACTGGGGCAGAAGACTGAATGATAATAGTATAAGAAAGGTATTTTTGAGAAGTGATTGATGATATGAGAACTGGTGGATTTGTGGGTAGAGATGTAGAGCAATACATCAGAATTTAACAGAAGACTTAGGGAGTACCCACTGAATGTGTGTGTGCTAGATCACTTCAGTTGTGTCTCACTCTTTGTGACCCTCTGGACTGAGCGACATCACTTTCACTTTTCACTTTCATGCACTAAAGAAGGAAATGGCAACCCACTCCAGTGTCCTTGCCTGGAGAATCCCAGGGACGAGGGAGCCTGGTGGGCTGCCGTTTATGGGGTCGCACAGTCGGACACGACTGAAGCATCTTAGCGCCAGCAGCAGCAGCGGCAGTACTGTAGCCCACCAGACTCCTCTGTCTATAAGATTCTCCAGGCACAGACACTGGAGTGGGTTGCCATGCCCTCCTCCAGAGGATCTTCCTGACCCAGGGAACTTGCAGCTCCTGCATTGCAGGTGGATTTTTACTGCTGAGATATGGGGAAAGCCCAGGGAGTACACATTATGTAGGGATATATTTCGTACTGTAATTGGCACAACACTCTGTGAAATGTGAAAGAGAGAAAAACATAGGAAATGGACCTGATGTTTGTCCCCTGACTGACTGGGAACTGCCTTAATACTGGTAAAAAGTTGGGAGGCAGGGATACCAGAGAAAAAACAGATTTTGAAGGTAAAGAAATTAAACACACAATATCTCAGAAGTTCTGATGATATATCTAGATGCAGTATAAAAATGATTATTTAGAAGGAGAAATCTGGAGAGAAGTGAAATTAGATCTAACCGTTAAAAAGTGATTTGTTTAGCAACAAGTTGCATATTTTAAATAAGTTTAAATATTGTATTTTAGAATCTTTAATAAGAGGTCTTTTAAAATGCAAATATATTGAGAAATTAATAATAGAATATTATGCAAAATGCTAATATCATTTTATTTCAATTGTAATATTAAAATGCAAACATTCACTAGGGTTTTTACATACTACAGTTTTTCATACTAGGATGAGAAATTGTGTTAATATTGGTTCAATTTTAATGAAGTAGAACAAAAGGTTATAAAACACATAGAATATATTTTAGCTATTAATATCAGAGCAAGTTGTCTCTGTTAAAAGCCTGGCTTAATTTTACATTATTCTTAAAGTATGTATAAATAACTACAAGGAACTTATTTGTGATAAATTCAGAATTACACTTTCCAAACCATCAGTGCACCAACAATGAACATTTTTTTAAAAAGTGAATATTTTTGAAAAGCAAATTAAATAAAATACTTTTATAAATATAAATTTAAAGCTGCATGACACTGTGGAATAGATTTTACTAGCCTAGATAATTCAGAGGATTGAAATCTTCCTAGAGAAGGCCTTTAAAGGAGAAAATAGAAATGACTTTCTTGTTAGACTCTAGTGAGTTGTTGAGATCTATCTAAAGAAAAGTGAAAGATAAAAAAAATATATAATGTGGAATGAAATATGTGTTCTGTAACATGAATATATATTTAGAAATCTGGAAGTAATGGTAATGAGTACAAAACTGGAAAATTTGGCATAGTGGATTAACTTTAGTTTAAATTTTTTATGCTTTAATTTTAATTTTTGATGCTTAATTTTTCCTTGGTATTCACTTTCATCTCCCTATCACTATTGCATTTCCTGGCACTCTGATTAAAACAAGATAGGAAGAAGCTCTTGGTGTTAACTCCTATGGGTATGTATTTGGCAGTCTTGTAGTATAACTATAGCTATTGCCTAGGGATTGCTTTTATCTTCCTGAAGCTTATTTGATGAAAATATTACCAAACCTTATAGTTATACAAAGATGCCTTGGAAGATTGCAATTTATAGAGAAACTCATTTAAGCATAAAGAATTGAAGCATGCGATATTTTGTACGTATTTTTAGTAGTCAGTGGAGCAGGGCAAAATTTGAACCGCAGGACAGAAAAGAGAAAGGTTTCTGTCGGCTATTTAGTTTTGTTCTCCTCCTTCCCTCTCTACTGCTTGATTTGGAGAAAGGAAACAGAACAGGAATCAAGAAGAGAAACAACAGATGAATGGATAAAGAAGTTGTGGTATGTATCAGTTCAGTTCAGTTCAGTCATTCAGTCGACACAACTGCTTGCGACCACATGAACTGCACAGGCCCCCCTGTCCATCAACAACTTCTGGAGTCTATCCAAACCCATATCCATTGAGTTGCTATCCAACTATCACATCCTCCGTCGTCCCCTTCTCCTCCTACCCTCAATCTTTCCCAGCATCAGGGTCTTTTCAAATGAGTCAGTTCTTCGCATCAGGTAACCAAATATTAGAGATTCAGCTTCAACATCAGTCTTTCCAATGAACACCCAGGACTGATCTCCTTTACAATGGACTGGTTGGATCTCCTTGCAGTCCAAGGGACTCTCAAGAGTCTTTTCCAACACCACAGTTCAAAAGCATCAGTTCTGTGCTCAGCTTTCATTATAGTCCAAATCTCACATCTATACATAAAAACTGGAAAAACCATAGCCTTGACTAGACGGACTTTTGTTGGCAAAGTAATGTCTCTGCTTTTGAATATGCTATGTAGGTTGGTCATAACTTTCCTTCCAAGGAGTAAGCATCTTTCAATTTCATGGCTGTAATAACCATCTGCAGTGATTTTGGAGCCCCCCAAAATAAAGTCTGACACTGTTTCCACTGTTTCCCCGTCTATTAGCCATGAAGTGATGGGACCGGCTGCCATGATCTTAGTTTTCTGACCGTTGAGCTTTAACCCAACTTTTTCACTCTCCTCTTTCACTTTCAAGAGGCTTTTTAGTTCCTCTTCACTTTCTGCCATAAGGGTGATGTCATCTGCATATCTGAGGTTTTTGATATTTCTCCCAGCAATCTTTATTCCAGCTTGTTCTTCCTCCAACCCAGCATTTCTCATGATGTACTCTGCATATATGTTAAATAAGAAGGGTGACAATATACAGCCTTGATGTACTCATTTTCCTATTTGGAACCAGTCAGGAATATCCATACACAACGGAATATCACTCATCCATAAAAAGGAATGCATGTGAGTCAGTTCTAATGAGGTGGATTCACCTAGAACCTATTATACAGAATGAAGTAAGTCAGAATGTGAAAGATAAATTCCATATTTTAACATATATATGGAATCTAGAAAAATGTTACTGAAAAATTTATTTATAGGGTAACAATGGAGAAACAGACATAGAGAATAGATGTATGGACATGGGGAGAAGGAAGGAGAGGCGAGATGTATGGAAAGAGTAACATGGAAACTTATATTACCCTATGTAAAATAGATAGCCAATGGGAATTTACTGTCTGGCTTAGGAAACTCAAACAGGGGCTCTGTATCAACCTAGAATATTTGTCAGTGAAATATTTTGACCCATAAAAGTGACTTGTCTAAGGTTGCATAGTTAGTCCATCAAGGATCCGGACTTCACACCAGGGCAATATGACCCTACCAGTCACAGCAAACAGGAAGCCAGAAGCAAGGCTAGACACTGATGGGTTCATTCAAAACATTTACTCAGAATCACAGAGGACCAGAAACTGACATGAATGAAGTGAAAATGGGAGGAAAGTGATGTTCCCAACCCACAGAGCTCAGCTTTTCTTAGATAAGACAGACATACAAGCAAAAATTACCAGTTAGCAAAATAAATGCTGATGGAGGTACAACAGGAGGTTGAGTTAACTTCTCTTCCTATAAATATAGGGTTCAGATGAAGACATATTAAAAGGAGAAAACTATAAATGGAATTACTAAGGTTAATAAGTTTGATATGTAGAGAAAAGTAGGCATCAGGATGATCTTCCAAACAGAAGGAATAGCATACAACATTTTAAAAAATTCATATCATAATGATATTTAGGTATGAAAATAATGCTAAAAAGAACAATTTTTAAATTTTATATTAAAAAACATATTGATACTCCTATCCTCAAATTTAACACACTATTATAGACAAGGTATACTATCAGATTTTCATTCTCCTTTATTCCTAAGAAATATAGAGTCAAAAAAGAGAGGCCAAAGACACAGGAACCATGGTTTTGCATTTTGAACTTCAGTATTCAC
Organism: Madoqua kirkii; assembly: GCA_006408675.1. NCBI lineage: Eukaryota > Metazoa > Chordata > Mammalia > Artiodactyla > Bovidae > Madoqua > Madoqua kirkii. The sequence goes on from SJYC01147939.1 coordinate 14,363, forward strand.
TACCACCGACAATATCAAATTCAAACAAATGCAGTTTCTTTCAACTGTTTCCCCATGTGACTAAATGTTCTTTCACTTCTATTCCCATTTATTCTGTACATAGCTGCTATTTTCTTTGTTTTTGATGTTTCAACTCATTTAATATTACTTTTATGCTCAAATTTTATTATTTCTCACACCTAGAAAAAGAAATGCTGGTTCTCTTATATTTCAAGTTGATACTGCTTTTGATTTCTAACTTTTGTCTCGAATTAGATGTCCAGGGTCATACCGAAGCTTTTTATTCCCTTGCTTTTTATAATATGAGTAAATAACTCACATTTTTTTTTGTCTTTAAACATTTTCTTTAATATGAATTAGATGAATTGAGGAGAGGAAGGTAATCAAATTAGTGATAATCCTCCCTTTCAAATTTACAATATATAGCTGTCTTTTACTCCTTCTGGTGTGAAAGAAATAAAGTTCATTTATTTTAAATTCATTATGCAGATGCTTATGAGTATTCTAAGGTAAATATTATATATATATACACACACATTTGTTGTGGTGGTCTGGAGGTTAGGAGGAAAACAGGGTTTGTAGCTTCATAACAAATCTCCAAAGAAAAGTTAACCCAGCATATTACACATATGCAGTGGGAAGAAGAGAGCTGCGAATAATCCATCACTTTTGTGTCATGACCTCTGCTGAATTCAATAGCAAATTCTGTATTATTGAATCACAGTGACAGATCCAAATACAAATGTCACGACTTTGCTGTGTTCTCTGGGTCTTGCCACATCACCATAACCACTTTATATTCTCTTCCTGGGGACACTTTGGAAGATTTAGAGGCTTTCAACCTAATCTGACTGGCTCCACACAAACAGCTGGAACTTTGCCAAGAGCTGAGCCAGTTATGTCAACAAGATGCTGTGTCCACAGGGGAGCCCCAGCTGGGTGTTCAGAGAAGCTCTGGGAATGAATTAGCTTTATATGCTCCAAGAGGCAATTTCCTATAAAAAACAAACTTCAAAAGCTGCCAGAGGAAATTGTTTCCCATTGGAATCAGGCCTAGCAGGCTACTGTCTTTAGCAACTATGTCACTTGGTAGTCAGTCCTCAGGACTTATAATGCTCAGCCCCTGGACTTGAGTTTCAAGACAGAACCAGAGTCCAATTAACACCATACATGTCAAAATACTTTTGTAATAATTGTAGAGCCGCCATTCTGCACCCAATTTTTTGTTATTCTTTCTCAGTTTAAAGTAAGATATCTAAACAGTTATGTTCTGACCTCAAATTAAAGAGTGTTTTCCCCTTAACTTCAAAGAGCTCATCCTATTACACATAGCATCCAGATTAAGAAGAGAGGCAGAAAACACTCCACAGTTCATTAGCCTCTTGCTGGAGTGTTAAATGGAACCGTAGGAAGCTTCACTTACAGGTGTATTTAAATATCAGTGGGATTTAAATAAGGGTAACGCATTTTGTCTACCTCTTTATTATATTTCTTTCCAAAGAACATTCTAGCCAAAAGCCCATCAGGAAGGTTAGCTCTTAGATTCTGCAACATGCACGGCATCTATGGCAACTAGTTATTGGATGATAGCTACATATATGAGCAACACCACATCATGACGTTTTGCACTTCCTATAAAGCAAACACCTACAGAGTTTGAGAGAATTTACTGCTCTTCTTGGCTTCCACAAAATTTAGAAGCATTTACTGAAATTTGAGAGCTATATAACATGTTTGGATCTAAAAGTATGTAAGCACTTAGATGATTAAACACATGGAAATTATATTTAAGACATGAATTAAAACACATGTTGAAGGGACACAAGAGTACAAAGACCATGGTCATATAAGGACTGCAATATGATTGCAAAGGAATGAATTTACAAGTTGTGGTTTTTCACTCTACCAATTTTTCTTCATAGAAACAGATACTGTGGCAGCAGTTTTATTAAACTTAAGTATTTGCATGCTAATTGCCAGCAATACAAGGAACACAAAGTGAATAAGTCATTTCTATCACTTCTATCCATATTTTACCAGAAACCAAAAAAGAGCTTATTCAAATTTGTGAAAATAGTTTCATCTCTGTGTAGTTTTAATTTGAAAACTGATTTGTTGCTGTTGTTCAGTCACTAAGTTCTGTCTGACTCTTGGCAACCCATGGGCTGTAGCACGCCAGTCTCTTCTATCCTCCACTACTTCCTGGAGTTTGCTAAAATTCATCTCCACTGAGTTGGTGATCCTATCTAACTATCTCATCCTCTGCCACCTCTTTCTCCATTTACCTTTAATCTTTCCCAGCATGAGAGTCTTTTCCTGAAAAGATCTTTTCTTGAAAGCCAATAGTGGTATGCTTATAATAGCCAAATCTACAAACAGTATTTATATTATTTCACTCACAAAATGGTGACCTCTTTTCTATAAGAAATTGCAAACTTAAATTCAAAACTAAAAGTAAAAATAGGAGAATGTGTAACCATCACAAACTATTCAATTACTCACCTATTAAAAATAATTAATCATATGACCTGGTTAAAATAATCATTCAAGAATTTTGAGAAATACAAAGATAAGAAATAGTCCCTATCCCCAGCCTAGTATTTAAGTTAAATTTCCTAAACTGGAAGAACAGGTACACAGTGGTAAAGAAAAAACATGACTTAATGCTGGCCAAAAAGATGAACAGAGTAAGTGAGAAAGATGAGATTTCAATCCCTCGATTTGAGCAGAGAGAGGATCAGTGAAGACCTCTTATGAAGGAGGTTGTATTTCAGATGATACCAAGAAGCTAAATTTACACCAATAGAAACATAAGCAAAGGAAGGAGAAAGGCAAAATAATTAGTATCAACAAAACAAGACCTGGCTGCAGTGGAAAGTTGCAGGTGGATTTTGTTAGAAAGAAGGAAAAACAGATATAAGGTAGGACATATTCCCTAAAAAGTAAAGATGGTAGAGTGAAATAGAGAGAGCATCAGAGTTTTCTTTTGGGTATCTTTGCTTGGTGTTGATGTATAAGATTGTAGGTGTTGACTTAAAAAATATTCATAACCTAAATGTAGAGAGTTATGTTTTATGTTGTGGGAGTTTTGGGGACTTCAAGCCTAGGAAGCAGCATCTCCAGTGACGTGAGAGAACTGCTCAAAGGAGACACGGGGAGGAGCCAGATCATATGAAGTTTTGCAACAAAGGGCAAGTAGTCTTCACATCAAAAGATTATTGTTAATTAAAGAAAACAGGATATCCTAAGTTAAGGAATTTAGGACTTTTCTATGTATAGGAAGATGCAAGAGTCTGGGTTCACTGAAATCTTCATATTAATCTTAGTTATCTTGTGTTTTTCATATCCTGAGCTCCCTTGGGCTCACCCTCACCGTGTGTGTGTGTGTGTGTGTGTGTGTGTGTGTGTGTGTGTTTGTGTTTAGTGCGGAGTGGGTATAGTCTGATGGCTGTTAGATTCCAGGTATTCTTCCTCTTCCTGAGTGCCTTTACAGCTCACCAGGTCGTATTGCAAAGCTGCAATCACTGATGACTACGGCATCCTTGTTTATTGATACGACAGGAAATATTTTACTTCTCATTGAAAAGTGGAAAGACTGATTGGCTGAGAGTTGCATGCATGCTAAATCACTTTATTCTTGTCCAACTATTTGTGACCCTATGGACTGAAGCCCACCAGTTATCTCTGTCCATGGGATTCTCAAGGCAAGAATGCTGGAGTCGGTTGCCATAGCCTTGTTCAGGGAGATCTTTCCCACTCAGGGATCGAAACTGCATCTCCTGCATTGGAGGGAACTTCTTTACCACTAGTGACACTTGGGGGAGACTACATTCTAAAAAGTTTGATTTTAAAAAGAGACAATGAGAATGAAAAGAAAGGAACACTTTGAGATGCAAAAAGACTTATTAACTAAATCTTTTATGGTGTGAAGGAGCAGGGTGTTAAGATTCCAAGCCAGGATGACTTGGAGCATGTTGGTTCCATTAGCAGTATAGAGAGCAGAAAAAGAATGGTGGTGGCCTTAGAAATAAATTCAGTGCTCTGAATGATTAGTATAATACTGATATATCATCCCAGTGGTTTAAAAACCTTGGGAAAGGGGCCAGGAATTAAAAAAAAAATATAGTAATCATTTGACTTGAGCTAATGATCGAATGTTTCTGAGTTGATATTAACAGCTATTTTATAAGACTTCATCCATAAGTGAAGTGAAGTGAAGTGAAGTGAAGTCGCTCAGTCGTGTCCAACTCTTTGCGACCCCACGAACTGTAGTCTACCAGGCTCCTCCCACCATGGAATTCTCCAGGCAAGAGTACTGGAGTGGGTTGCCATTTCCTTCTCCAGGGGATCTTCCCAACCCAGGGATCAAACTGTGGTCTCCTGCATCCCAGGCAGACACTTTAACCTCTGAGCCACCAGGGAAGTCCGACTTCATCCATGGAAACAAAAAATTTTAATTTGATTCGATTGAACATTTGTAAAAGACAGGCATTATAATCTAAACTTGACTAAATGGGATCATCCCATGTGCAGACAAATAGCAAAATATTGAGAAATGGAAAGCTATTACTCATATCTATTGATATTCATTCATATATGTGCATTCTCAATATACACACAGAAAATATAGGTGAAAAATATTTCTATAAAATATACAGATTTTCTATAAATTTGATCTCGCATAAATGTCTATAAAAGATTAGCATTTATAATTTGTTACTGCCACAAAAAACTTAGAAAAAAATATGGTATTATACTGAATTAAAGTGTTAAAATTTCTGCAAGATGATTTGGATAGTTCACTGAATCCAGCAACCTTCTAATTTGATTTCAGTTATCAATCACCTTTAACTCAACTCTATTTAGAATTGTGTATAAGTTTATTATAAATTCTAGTACTGTTTAATGTAATCAGGCAGTGCACTTTTTATTTATAATCTTAAAAGAAAATATTTTTATATCTTGGATTGGATTGTGTTCTTAGCCAGTTGTGCTCATATATACTTTGTGTACTGTTTTTATGTCAAAGAGAATTTTCTTTTTGAGGAAGCTAATCAGTTACTATCATCCTTTCAGTTCAGTTCAGTTCAGTCACTCAGTCGTGTCCGACTCTTTGCGACCCCATGAATCGCAGCAAGCCAGGCCTCCCTGTCCATCAACAACTCCTGGAGTTCACTCAGACTCATGACCATTGAGTCAGTGATGCCATCCAGCCATCTCATCCTCGGTCGTCCCCTTCTCCTCCTGTCCCCAATCCCTCCCAGCATCAAAGCCTTTTCCAATGAGTCAACTCTTCGCATGAGGTGGCCAAAGGACTGGAGTTTCAGCTTTAGCATCATTCCTTTCAAAGAACACACAGGGCGGATCTCCTTCAGAATTGACTGGTTGGATCTTGTTGCAGTCCAAGGGACACTCAAGAGTCTTCTCCAACACCACAGTTCAAAAGCATCAATTCTTTGGTGCTCAGCCTTGTTCACAGTCCAAATCTCACATCCATACATGACTACTGGAAAAACCATAGCCTTGACTAGATGGACCTTAGTCAGCAAAGTAGTGTCTCTGCTTTTGAATATGCTATCTAGGCTGGTCATAAATTTTCTTCCAAGGAGTAAGGGTCTTTTAATTCCATGGCTGCAATCACCATATGCAGTGATTTTGGAGCACCCCCCCCCCTAAAAAAGTCTGAAACTGTTTCTACTGTTTCCCCATCTATTTCCTATGAAGTGATGGGACTGGGTGCCATGATCTTTGTTTTCTGAATGTTGAGCTTTAAGCCAACTTTTTCACTCTCCACTTTCTCTTTCATCAAGAGGCTTTTTAGTTCCTCTTCACTTTCTGCCATAAGAGTGGTGTCATCTGCATATCTGAGGTTATTGATATTTCTCCCAGCAATCTTGATTCCAGCCTGTGTTTCTTCCAGTCCAGCGTTTCTCAGAATGTACTCTGCCTATAAGTTAAATAAAGCAGGGTGACAATATACAGTCTTGACATACTCCTTTTCCTATTTGAAACCAGTCTGTTGTTTCATGTCCAGCTCTAACTGTTGCTTCCTGACCTGCATAAAGGATTTCTCATCCTTTAACTCAGTGAAAATTGTAGTGGCCTCCTTTACTTTGGCCTGAGTCCAACAACACATTTAAGCAACCCTGTGAAAAGAAAATGGATGTATTCGAAATTTGTTCCTATAATCTTGTACCTTAAAGAAAGGAGACATACAATGAATTATGTGGACTCTTTTTCAAGCTTTTGCTTTATCCATTGAAGTTTTTATTTTACTATTCAGTTGCTTGGCATCTAATTCTCTTAGCAATGCTGTCCAGGTGCTGAGAGTCAGTTTCTTATGTGAGGGTAAAATCCAGGCTTAAATTTCACCCACCACTGTAACCTCAGTACTAATAAAGGACTTACACACATCAGAGGCTGAAAGCCAGACACTCATCCCAACAACAATTAATTTGGACACATCTTAATATACAAGCCCATTTCTCAGTCTCAGATTTAATTTGATGCTTCAGATGGAATCCTATTTGTGAAAATCAAATAGAGGTTAACTGAAGATTAGGCTGTCCTGCTGTTTAAATGTCCTCAGCTTTGATATGACACCAGTGTGACATCTAGGTTTTATTTCTGCTCCCATATCAGTTCTATCTCCCTGCCTCAGAGATCATTTCATCATGTCAGTTAACAAACATGAGTAGTGCAAAAGAATTAGTATGCTTGTCACAGCTGGTATCATTTCGGAATCCTCTTGTAACACCCTGGAATATAAAAGACAGGGAAAATGATGCTTGCTTAGTGCAGCTCAATGTCTATGAAAGATTGGTGTCCTGAAGCTATACATCATACCTTATACTGTCAGTTTTAAAAAGCCCTTTCGTTTGAAACAAAAAGAGTTTGTAGGAATATTTTTAAAATGCAGAATGCTGTACAATAGTCAATATAAATAATAATACACATTTTGGGTGGGTCAACAACTTTGTATACACCAAAGGTTGTATAACAGAAAGAGACATTATTAGTCAAGAATGTATACATTTGTTTGTAGAGTGAATTTATTTGTAGAGATCTGGATCCTCTATAATCTGTATTCCTCTTTAGCATAGTAGTATGTGTTTGTAACAGCCTTATAGAAGTTGATGTCTTTGTATATAGACCGACCTACCCTTAAGGGACCTTACTTTGTCAACAGCTGCAGCTGTTTCTGTTTTCGGTGTTTTCCATAAATATTTTTATTTTGGTACTTTGCCCCAGGCACTACTGGTGAAACAGACAATTGGAAAACTTGAAATTTAATAAAACATATTATCTAGCTCTAATGTATATATATGTTAATTACCTTTAATTCATTTTCTCTCCTCTTCCTAGAAAAACAATTTTAAAAATTATGCAACTGTGAAAAATAATTCTTTTTTAAAATATCCTGTAGATGTGCTCTTTGTTTACATTAAAGTTTTAGTGATATCCTTGTAATATCTAAAACTTGGCTTAGCCAATTTGTTGTTGCTGTTGTTCTTCATTTTCCTCTCAATAAAGCCAAAATCAAAGGTAATAAAACATTGAAACAAGTTCTTCTATGTAATTTTTATATGTTTTAGCCTTAGGGTTGAATGTAAGTGAATTATTTTTTTTTAATATAAACTTTACGTTTCTGAATAAAGATTTGATCAGTTAAAATCAACTGTAAATTGTGGGTTTGAAATAGCTCATAGAACCCAGAATTCTACAACGAAGTCTTGATTTTTCAACGTTCCTAAAAAGCTTTTTCTTTCTCTTTCTTTTTGTCAGATTGACACTAAAATCTCCAACAGTAAAATTCACCCTTTTGAATGTGCATTTGTTGTGTGTTTGACAAATGGATACAATCATGTAACCACTTTCACAATTGAATGTAAGTGAATTATTTTTTTTTAATATAAACTTTACGTTTCTGAATAAAGATTTGATCAGTTAAAATCAACTGTAAATTGTGGGTTTGAAATAGCTCATAGAACCCAGAATTCTACAACGAAGTCTTGATTTTTCAACGTTCCTAAAAAGCTTTTTCTTTCTCTTTCTTTTTGTCAGATTGACACTAAAATCTCCAACAGTAAAATTCACCCTTTTGAATGTGCATTTGTTGTGTGTTTGACAAATGGATACAATCATGTAACCACTTTCACAATCAATATATGAAAATTTTCCATTATCCCTAACAATTATCCTTAACAATTCCCTCCTGAAACGTTACTATCAACCCCTCCCCCAGCTTCTGCCCATAGAAACCTCTAAAGTATTCTGTCCCATATTTTTGCCTTTTCAAGAATTTTATATAAATAGAATCTTACATTATATTACATTTTGAGTGTCACTTTTAATTGTCTTTCATTTGTAATAATGCCACTGCTAAATTTATTTGGCCGTTTATAATACCTAATAGAGAAAAAACAGCCTTATCAAATATGGATATTGTAGAAGGTATACTTTTAATTTGACTTATATAGATGATAAAAGAATATGTTTTGCTCTTCCCAAATTATTACTGATATGTCTATGTGTGGCTCATGATAAAATCTAAGGAGTAATCACTGTGGATCACCAGGATATGTTTAATAGTTTATTCAAATTTATTTTAAAAATGATTTTTTATTCAGTATCCTCTCCCTGACTCCCTGCATTGTCACTTTTACTTCATATACCCTATTAGTATTTACTAAGACCAGTTGGTGATTTATGGATATTTAAATTATTTTAGTTTTTTCTTACTGTTCTAAAATACT
>SJYC01147940.1:0-32343 GCA_006408675.1 Madoqua kirkii
CTGATGAACTTTCAAAAAACAGTGACTTTCTTAGATTAATGAAGTGTACTATTGTTTATTAATGCCTATATTTTTATCTTAAAAAGTGAATTAAATAGTATAATTAATATAGATATATGTATTTGTAGAGAGAGTATATTATTTTAATAACTGGGGTAAGCTCAGTATTTGGCACTGAGTTTTCAGTAATGTTAATATTTTTAGGGAATTCCTTTTGGTTATGCCATGTTTATATTTCTCTTCTGAAAAGATTACATCAAAGGAATTCTTGAGTTGTATTGCCTTCAGGATAAAATTGGCTATCATTTAGAACTTTGAAGCCCCAAACTGAGCCTTGATTTGCCTCTCTATTCTATGAGATAATATATTTTCTCTTATGTTTTCATTTATCCTTACATTAGCCCTATAAATTCATTATTAGTACTTTCATGTTATAAACTTAGTATTCTGGTTTTTTTTTTCTTTTTCTGTCTTCCAGTATTTTCCTCAGATGTTATTTTAGATGTTGGCTTGAATTTAATCTTTAGGTGATACATCGGTAATTTTATCTGTAAAGAATCTAGATAGAGAAAGGAAATGAAATCAATTTTATATTAGTCATAAAATAAAAAGAATAAAGGGCAGTTTTGTTGCTTAATTGCTCTATATATTGAGAACATATGTGGCTACCTGTGGGTAGAGAAGGGCTTCTTGTCTTTTGTCTTTTGATATCTTGTAACTCTCTTGTAACTCTTGGTTGGGGACCTGAGGGACTATCACTCTCATTGTCCCTCGTCATTTTCTTCAGAAGAATCTCTTTGTTACACACTAGTTCACATTTAAAACAACTCACTGCTTATAATAAAAGCAAGATGTGAACTCTTGCTTCCCTTTTTACCATCCCTTACCATCCTTGTGTTCTTCTTGTCTTTTGTCTTTTGATATCTTGTAACTCTCTTGTAACTCTTGGTTGGGGACCTGAGGGACTATCACTCTCATTGTCCCTCGTCATTTTCTTCAGAAGAATCTCTTTGTTACACACTAGTTCACATTTAAAACAACTCACTGCTTATAATAAAAGCAAGATGTGAACTCTTGCTTCCCTTTTTACCATCCCTTACCATCCTTGTGTAGATTTAGCTAATTTTCATAAATGGTGTACAATCACCCAGTTGCTCCAGGTTTTGGACAGCTTTATGCACTCCACACAAGTTCTGCCAACACCTGGTTTTAAATGAAGCCCAGACAGAGTCTTTCTGCACTTCACCTCCAGTGAAGTGAAGTGAAGTGATGTCACTCAGTTGTGTCCGACTCCTTGTGACTCGTGGACTGTAGCCCATCAGGCTCCTCCCTCCATGGGATTCTCCAGGCAAGAATACTGGAGTGGGTTGCCATTTCCTTCTCCAGGGTATCTTCCCAACCCAGGGATCGAACCCAGGTCTCCCACATTGCAGGCAGACGCTTTAACCTCTGCACCACCAGGGAAGCCCCCAAGTCCATTTCACTACCATCTGATGCTTAGAGTACTGAGAGAAGCTTCTGGCAGTCTTGCTTTCACAACAATCCTCCCAATACCTCAGTTGATTCATGCCCTACCTATCACTCTGAACTCATTAACAACAACAACAACAACAACAACAACAAAACAAAAACCATTTCCCTCTGAATTAGCTTCCCATCACTTCTCTAAAAAATGACCACAAACTTAGTGGTCACAACCAACACAGAGTTGTTTAGTGGATCAACTTTCAAATTACCACACCCTTGAATCTGCTGAAACTAAAGCTGGCTTATTAAGTCAACTTTTTATAGTCTCTAATGTGATTTTGCTTGTTATTCCTTTTGCCCAGGATATGACCTCTTAACATTAGGAGTCTGTTCAAAAGACATTTCTTCAAAAAGATCTTCTCTGTCTTCATATTTAAAAACTGTTTCTTTCTTCTTATCTGTTTTTGATTTTTATCCTTTTCTTTGTAGCTCATACTGCTCTTATGTTTATTTTATTTGTTGATTGTCTAGTTGGCTGTGCCATCATAAGTCAGGGTCTTATCTTGTTTAGCGATGCATTCCTTGGATTAACTGTATTGACAAGAACACAATCATTTGTTGATAAACATTATATTATTCCAATTACACTAATGAGTAAACTGAGATTCACAGCTGTTATGTTTAAGATCACAAAGCTATAAGTGGTAGATTGAGATTTCATCTCAGATATGTCTAACTTTAAAACCTACAGTTTTTATTATTACCTCTTTTTTTCTAAGGAAAATAACTTTAACCATGACTCCATGACCTTTACTAATGTGCATATACATAGCCACAAGAAAAAAAAAAACAAATGCAGAAAGACTTTATTTGCATTCCCCCCCTCCCCGCCCCCACAAGGAATCCTGGAGAAGAATACACTTTAAAAATGCTATTAAAATTTTTTTTTTCTTGAATATGTTATATAATATGGGCTTTAAAATGCTAGTTATCTATCTTCCTAAAAATGATTCTGGAATGTTAAAGGTAATCATTTTGGGGTAGTTTTAGAGAAAAATCCATAAGAAAACTCTAGATTTTAATTCAATTTGAAATACCTATAATATATATACCATGCTTTTTTAATATATGCAATGCTTTCTGCTTATCATTTCTTTAAAAATAAATATTGAAACCTCACCAAAGGAGTGATTATAATCAATATATAAAAACTTACTATACTCTTTATTTTTTAAAATAAATTTTCTTCTGGAGTGGCATGTCCTTTGTAATTTTTTTTGGCACAATGTATCAAATTGTTTGTCAACCAACCAAATTTTTGAATCACTGCATTCCTATGAAACAGTTCTTTGGATATGTGAAAAAAACAAGAATTTCATCATGTTGACTATGTTTTGAAATACAACTGTTTTCCTTATTTTGGAGACTTAATTTTACTAAACAGATAACCTAGTGAACTTGCCTTAAGCTTTAAAAAAATCCCTCCAATTCTATTCAGAGTTACTGAGTGTAAACATAATTAAATTTAGCATGTTTAGATCAATCCTAAATGCTCATTCAATATGGTAAGAAAAAAGCACACAATGAGTCTTAAAGGACAGGAGTACATTTGTTCCCTGTGTTGTTCAGAAACAAGCCAAATGGAATGAAAGCATTCCAGACCAGTTTTTTTCTTCCAGTGATTAAAAATGCTACTAAATTTATAACTGTGCTTAGTTGCTCAGTTGTGTCTGACTCTAGGACTCCATGGACTGAAGCCCACCTGTCCCCTCTGTCCATAGGGATTCTCCAGGCAAAAATACGTTGCCATGCCCCTTTTCAGGGGACCTTCTCAACCCAGGTCTCCTACATTGCAGGTGGATTCTTTAGCTACTGAGCCAGCAGGGAAGCCCAAGAATACTGGAGTGGGTAGCCTATCCCTTTTCCAGGAGATATTCCAGACCAGGGAAGATCTAGGTTCTCCTGTATTGCAGGTAGATTCTTTATCAGCTGAGCTACTAAGGAAGCCAAAATGAAAGAATGACATATCATTGACTTTGGCAGTATGGACATAAATACATTAAATTAACTAAAATATTTTATTTTTGCATAGTTTAGCTTCTATTCATAATTCATTGACTGTGCTGGCATTTCACACATCTGACAGTTTGAGATGTTTTCTTTGAGACACAAAGACAGCAACAAAATTCTATCCTCTTATGTGGTGTAAAGTTTTAAACAGATTTTAGACCTTTACTTGGGATATTTCTGGAATATGCTCCTTCTTTCACCTTGATCATATTGTTGAACTGGAAAACTGAATATAACAATGCTATAACCATTTGGACTTACTAATTTGAATGTTTAATTACATACATATCATTTCAAGTGAATGAATGCGGGATTAAACATTTCTCAAGGTATCTTTGTAAGTCAATAACAATAAATTTATAAATTTTGTTGAAAATGTTTTAGTATATTAAAGCAATACTGAAGAACCAATTTCAAGTGGTTAAACAGGTTTAACAGACTTAAAAAAGATTTTATTTTTGTCTTAATGAGTAACACTCTTGTTATAAAAATGTCTAAATTGAATTAATTTTGACTATTTAGTAAATTTATATGAATGGAATTTTTGGGATACGAAACAACTGGGACCTTGTAAAAAAAGTTGTTCAGACATCATTCATCTTGGCAGTATACACAGTATACTCTAAAGAATAATACTTTATTAATGTTACCTTTTATAAATTTAGGTTGAGTGAATGAACAGATTAGATGACATGTATATGCACAAAAGGAAATCAGAAAATCTGACCTTTTTGAAAACTGATAGAATATAGTGTCAGAGAATCAGTTTTGGTCATTAAAGCAAGCCTTTTAATGCTCTGAAACTAAAATTTACCACGAACATGGTAGGCAATTTTATGAGCATTGTCTTAAATTATTTAGAATATTTAACATTAAAACCAGTTGCTGAAATGAACCAAAACATGCTTTGAGAACACGTTGATGTTTTAGCGTTCCTCAGTAACCAGGTTGTGTTCATGAAAGATCAATGCATTGTAATTTGCAATTTAAATTTTATTAAGTTATCTTGCATCCTGTCCCAGAACTTCATGGAAAATAGATAGGGAAACAGTGGAAACAGTGACAGATTTTATTTTTGAGGGGCTTCAAAATCACCATAGATGGTGACTACAGCCATGAAATTAAAAGACAATTGCTCTTTGGAAGAAAAACTATGACCAACCTTGACAGCATATTAAAAAGCAGAGATATTATTTTGCCAGTAAAGGTCTGTCTAGTGAAAGCTATGGCTTTTCCAGTAGTCATGTATGGATGTGAGAGTTGGAGTATGCAGAAAGCTGAGCAATGAAAAACTGATGCTTTCGAACTGCGGTGTTGGAGACTCTATAATCTCTAATAATATAAGCTATTTGGAATTCATGTTGAAATTTCACAATACAGTTCTATACACAAATATGTTAGCAATATTTATGTGGTACGTCTTTGGTAGTACACATTCATTCAGAATTAAGGAAATTCAATTGTCTTTAATACATATCTTTTTAGAGTAATAATGAAAATAGTGAGTATTAAGCAATTTAAAACATCTAGAGTATTGTATAATACTATAATCCAGACTAATCTCAGAAGCTTGTCAAGAAGTTGAAAGTAGGATATGCCTGTTGGGATGCAGGTTCTAAATCTTTGAGTAATGGTAATCCATGAACCTGTGCATTTTAAATTACTACTAGTAATTTAGTCAAAGATGCCCATTCTCTAACAATCATGGATAAATGTGATTATTAAGTATGATAAATACTCAATACTGTCATACCAAGATAAGACTAAATCCATGAAATTAGTAAATCTTATGAATAAGTATGTGTGTGTAAATAGAAAATCTTAATGCTTAGGGGTGTGTGTGTGTGTGTGTGTGTGTGTGTGTTTAGCTAATTTCTTTAGTTAGTATCTGAAGGGCAATATGGTGAACAAAATAAGCCAGAAAAAGGAAGACAAATACTATGTGGTATTATCATTTACATGTGGAATCTAAAAATAAAGGCTAATTTCATATAAACAGATTCTCCAACTTGTTAGCTCTTCCTCTTTAGGGCTCTGCTTCACACAGATATTTTTCAACGAATTTGAAAAGTACCAAATGGAATAAACACCTAGTGAATTATAAAGCACGACTACATTGTAAAAAAATAAAAACAGAAAAATAGAAACAGAATAAAATAGTGGTGATGTGGAAGACATGGGTTCAATCCCTGGGTTGGGAAGATTCCACCGGAGAAAGAAAAGGCTACCCACTCCAGTATTATGGCCTGGAGAATTCTATGGACTGTATAGTCTGTGGGTAGCAAAGAGTTGGACATGACTGAGCAAATATCACTTCACTTCACTCAAGGGCGAGAGAGAGGGAAAATAGGGTGTTGTAAGTCAAAGGGTACAAATTTTAGCTGTAAGAAGTGTAAGTTCTGAGGATCTAATGTGACTCTAGTTAATAAAACAGTCTTGTAAAGCTGAAAATTGCTGAAAGTAGATCTTACCACACACAAATCAATCACCTATGTCTGCTACATGACTTGACCGGTGTGTAATTATCTTGATCTTGGTAATCATATTACCAAGATATATGTATATATCAAATCATCACACTGTACACTTTAAACATATGCAATTATTCTTGTCAATTATTCTTCAATAAAGTTTAAAAAAGAAGAATGAGAAAACAAGGGACTATTGAGTTGAACCACATTGCTTTACACTGACGTCTTAAAATATTGATATAGGTTGAAGCACAAAATTCAGTAATAAACATTTCATAAAATCAGAGTTCATACATACTGCAATTTTACAAGTAGTCAGTTGACATAAAATCACAGACAAATCAATAAGAAATCTACAAAAACAAATGTGCAGGAGAAAAAAGACAACAACAAAATAAAAACCCTCTCTCTCCCAAATTAACATGTTTCCCAGCTAAGTCTGCCAACATGTTCTTAATTATTTCCAGTTTTGGTATTAAGGCACACTGGGAATTGAATATACCATAACTCCTCATATAAGGATAACAATTTCATACAGAAACAATTAACAGATGTTTTATTTTTAAGTTGGGGATTCTGGTCAAGAGTTTGTAGAACTGCTATGAAATTAGAATGACTTAATAAAAATATCCCTGTATTATTTACCACTCTAAATTTATTTTTTCCAGAAAATAAATGTTCTAGCTTACTCTCTTAAGGGTGCATTTAAAATACTGCCTTTTTCTATGAAAACTAAGTATTCGGTAGAAGATATGTTACACTACTGCTACTGAAGTATGACTCATGAGTGTGGCTTATAGAAAGTCCCAGAAGGATATAAAATAGTCCATTTAGCTTAAGTTTATATAAACCCCATTACTCTGTAAGGTTCAAAAAGGAATAGCTACTATATTTCTGTGATTCAGTTTTCTTCTTGTTGCCTATTTCTTTCTGATAACCTGAAGTATCTTCAGGTTTTTTTTTTTTTTTTTTGTCCTTAATCCAGAGGTCTAAGAGAGATCTGAATGGGAAAACCTGATTGTACTTATTAACCTAGTGGAAAATATTGCTTTCAGCCGAACATAAGAATGGGTGTGAAAATTTTCACTGTTAACTTAGAGTTGCACAACAGAGAAGTCAGGATCACTAGAAATATAAAAGGCTTGAAAAATATAAATAAATAAAAACATATCATTCAAGTTGAACTTAAATCAAAATGTGATTTTGATAGCTTATGAATACATTAGTTATATCAAAGGAGGAATCCTTTTGATAATCAATGAGTTGAACAGAGGCTGGAAAGCTAGGAATATCGATAAAAAATTCTACAAAAAGTAGAATGAATAATAAATTAAATACATTAAAAATAGATTAAAAAAGACAATTTAAGGGATGCAAAAAAATTACAACAAATCAAGAAAGACTCTATACACAGATATCACCAATTGGCCAACATTGAAATCAAACTGATTATATTATTTGCACCCAAAGATGGAAAAGCTCTATACAAGCAGCAAAAATAAGACCAGGAGCAGACTGTGGCTCAGATCGTGAACTCCTTATTGCTAAATTCAGATTTAAATTAAAGAAAGTAGGGAAAACCACTAGATCATTCAGGTATGACCTAAGTGAAATCCCTTCCACTTACAGTGGAAGTGAGAAATAGATTTAAGGGACTAGATTTGATAGAGAGCTTCATGAATTATGGACAGAGTTTCATGACATTGTACAGGAGACAGGTATCAAGACCATCCCCAAGAAAAAGAAATACAAAAAGGCAAAATGGCTGTCTGAAGAGGCCTTACAAATAGCTGTGAAAAGAAGAGAAGCTAAAGGCAAAGGAGAAAAGGAACGATATGCTCATTTGACTAACTGGGCGTTTGCTGGCAAAGTAACGTCTCTGCTTTATAATATGCTGTCTAGTTTGGTCATAACTTTTCTTCTAAGGAGTGTCTTTTAATTTCATGGCTGCAATCACCATCTACAGTGATTTTGGAGCCCCCCAAAATAGAGTCTGTCACTGTTTCCCATCTATGTCCCATGAAGTGATGGAACCAGAAGCCATATTACTTTTCTGAATGATGAACTTTAAGCCAACTTTTTCACTCTCATTTTTCACTTTAAACAAGTGGCTCTTTAATTCTTCTTCACTTCCAAAGAAGAGCAAGGAGAGATAAGAATGCCTTCCTCAGTGATCAGTGCAAAGAAATAGAGGAAAACAATAGAATGGGAAAAATTAGAGATCTCTTTAAGAAAATTAGAGATTTTCTCAGAGGTTCTTTGAGATTTTCTTAGAGGTTCCACTTTTTCAAACAAGGGAGCATTTCATGCAAAGATGGACTCAATAAAGGACAGAAATGATATAGACCTAACAGAAGCAGAATATATTAAGAAGAGGTGGCAAGAATACAAAGAACTGTACAAAAGGATCTTCATGACCCAGATAAACACGATGGCGTGATTACTCACCTAGAGCCAGATATCCTAGAATGCAAAGTCAAGCGGGCCGTAGGAAGCATCACTGTGAAGAAAGCCAGTGGAAGTGATGGAATTCTAGTTGAGCTAATTTGAATCCTAAAAGATGATGCTGTGAAAGTGCTGCACTCGATATGCCAGCAAATTTGGAAAACTCAGCAGTGGCCACAGAACTGGAAAAGGTCAGTTTTCATTCTGATCCCAAAGAAAGACAATGCCAAACAATGCTAAAACTACTGCACAACTACATTCATCTCACAGACTAGTAAAGTAATGCTCAAAATTCTCCAAGCCAGGCTTCAGCGATACGTGAACCATGAACTTCTAGATGTTCAAGCTGGTTTTAGAAAAGGCAGAGGAATCAAAAATCAAAATGCCAACTTCCTCTGCATCATTGAAAAAGCAAGGAGTTTGAGAAAAACATCTATTTTTGCTTTATTGACTATGCCAAAGCCTTTGACTGTGTGGATCACAAGAAACTGGGGAAAATTCATAAAAAGATGGGAATAGCAGACCACCCGACCTGCCTCTTGAGAAATCTGTATGCAGGTTGGTAAGCAACAGTTAGAACTGGATATGGAACAACAGACTGGTCCCAAATAGGGAAAGGAGTATGTCAAAGCTGTACACTGTCACCCTGCTTACTTAACCTATATGCAGAGTACATCATGAGAAATGCTGCGCTGGAGGAAGCACAAGCTGGAATCAAGATTGCCAGGAGAAATATCAATAACCTCAGATATGCAGATGACACCACCCTTATGGCAGAAAGTGAAGAAGAATTAAAGAGCCACTTGTTTAAAGTGAAAAATGAGAGTGAAAAAGTTGGCTTAAAGTTCATCATTCAGAAAAGTAATATGGCTTCTGGTTCCATCACTTCATGGGACATAGATGGGAAACAGTGACAGACTCTATGTTGGGGGGCTCCAAAATCACTGTAGATGGTGATTGCAGCCATGAAATTAAAAGACACTCCTTAGAAGAAAAGTTATGACCAAACTAGACAGCATATTATAAAGCAGAGACGTTACTTTGCCAGCAAACGCCCAGTTAGTCAATGCAATGGTTTTTCCAGTGGTCATGTATGGATGTGAGAGTTGGAGTATAACAAAAGCTGAGCACCAAAGAACTGATGCTTTTGAACTGTGGTGCTGGAGAAGATTCCTGAGAGTCCCTTGGACTGCAAGGAGATCCAGCCAGTCCATCCTAAAGGAAATCAGTCCTGCCTGTTCATTGGAAGAACTGATGTTGCAGCTGAAACTTCAGTCTTTGGCCACCTGATGTGAAGTTCTGACTCATTTGAAAAGACCCTGATGCTGGGAAAGATTGAAAGCAGAAGGAGCTCGGAAAGACAGTGGATGAGATGGTTGGATGGTTCACCAACTCAGTGGACATGAATTTGGGTAAACTCCATGAGTTGGTGATGTACAGGAAGGCTGGGCATGTTGTGGTTTATGGGGTTGCAACGAGTTGGACATGACAGAGCAACTAAACTGAACTGAACCAAATTTGATTAGGGAGTAGTTTCCTTTGAGAGCATTGCAAAATGGTATGGATGCCAGAAAGTTTTCGTAGGATAAGAATAAAGAAAAAGGAAAAGAAAAATAGAAAATATCTGATTCAGTGCGGCCACATAGTCAATCTGGTTTGGGTGAAAAAGCCGAGCTGCTTGGTGTTCTGGAAATCTTTGACTAGATAGACCACATTTCCTGTAAGACAAGGGAAGCATTTACAGGAACAAAAAAAGTTATCTAGGTTTCCTTGGCTTACCCAGTACCCTAGGTACAGCACATAATGTGGATGATGTTTTTTGTTTCATTTTTATGACTACATTTATTGTCATTCGGTTTGGTTCGGCTCAGTCAGTCATGTCCGACTCTTTGCCACCCCATAAATAGCAGCACACAGGCCTTCCTGTCCATCATCAACTCCCGGAGTTCACTCAGACTCATGGCCATCGAGTCAGTGATGCCATCCAGCCATCTCATCCTCTGTCGTCCCCTTCTCCTGCCCCCAATCCCTCCCAGCATCAGAGTCTTTTCCAGTGAGTCAACTCTTCGTATGAGGTGGGCAAAGTACTGGAGTTTCAGCTTTATCATCTTTCCCTCCAAAGAAATCCCAAGGCTGATCTCCTTCAGAATGGACTAGTTGGATCTCCTTGCAGTCCAAGGGACTCTCAAGAGTCTTTTCCAACACCACAGTTCAAAAGCATCAATTCTTCAGTGTTCAGCTTTCTTCACAGTTCAACTCTCACATCCATCCATGACCACTGGAAAAACCATAGCCTTGACTAGACAGCTTTGTTGACAAAGTAATGTTTCTGCTTTTCGATATGCTATCTAGGTTGGTCATAACTTTTCTTCCAAGGAGTAAGCATCTTTTAAAACCAATAACAATTTTAACTTAAATGTTTACAAAATACTTCTTGGATTAAAATGAAATTTAGCATTTTCTGATTATTCACAATATTTCTACTTATCCTAAAAATTGTTTAGTTACTAAGTCAGATCTGGCTCTTTTGTGACCCCATGAAATGTATCCACCAGGCTCCTGTGTCCATGAGATTTCCAGTCAAGAATACTGGAGTGGGTTGCCATTTTCTTATCCAAATACAAAAACATTTACTTACTTTGAATTGCTATATATGGAGATTAACATATAACCATTATTTTTTGTTTATTTAAAAGAACCATAGCTCTCTTTTCTATTGAACTTGTGTTTGCTCTTTCCAATGAATTAAAATGAAAAGACATTGCAAAGTAAATTTTTCAAAGATCCAACAGTTATTCTGTCTAACATATTTCTGGGGATTTAGTGAAAGTCTAACTAGAAGTGTTGTCCTTCAGTCAAATAGGTTCCAATAATAAATTAAAAAATCCATATTTATTTTTTATAGTAAAAGTCATTAACCTTAAAATCGTTCTGAACTATAGATTGGGTACATACTTAGATTCAGAGCTTTTCCCCCTCCAGTCCCTTCAACATTATTTGTTTTAATAAAGAGTCAAGCTTTAAAACATCTTCTGAAAGTTTGTTTTTTTTCTCCTCATCAACTACTTTCAGAGGAAGCAAATGGAAAGATTTATGAAGGGGAAAGAAAGAAAGAAGAGAAGGAAAGAAGGATGGAAGGAAGAAATTAAAAAGAGGAAAAAAATTGGTAGCAAGAGGTTCAGGTAGTATTCTCTTGTATTTATTTAAAATATGGATTCCACAGCCAAACACTTTATCATTCTTATGCTCAACTGGAGGAAGTGATGAGCTGGAACACATCTGTTGGTTTTGGCTGCCCTAACAAATTCCTTCTTTGTAGGGTACTTTGTTGTAATCATAGATATTGATATCCATTTTAAGCTTTATTTAAATGCTTTGGCTTTGCATCTGAAATAAATCATCACATTTTCTGATAAGTAATACTGATTCTTGTGATTTCTGCTTATGGTTCTGGCTTTGTATTTGCAACATGGAAGAAAAGTACTATGAATTATTAATTAGGCCATTGATTTGATATATTCTTTCTTTTTTTTTTACTTGAAGTATACTAGATTTAGAATGTTGTGTTTCACATTTATAACATAGTGATATACATATATGTATATATGGACATACGGATATACATTAGTTCAGTTCAGTTCAGTAACTCAGTCATGTCTGATTCTTTGCAACCCCATGAATTGCAGCACACCAGGCCTCCCTGTTCATCACCAACCAACTCCCGGAGTTCACTCAAACTCATGTCCATCGAGTCAGTGATGCCATCCAGCCATCTCATCTTCTGTCGTCCCCTTCTCCTCTTGTCCCCAATCTCTCCCAGCATCAAAGTCTTTTCCAAAGAGTCAACTCTTCGCATGAGGTGGCCAAAGTATTAGAGTTTCAGCTTTACCATCAGTCCTTCCAGTGAACACGCAGGACTGATTTCCTTTAGGATGGACTGGTTGGACCTCTTTGCAGTCCAAGGGACTCTCAAGAATCTTCTCCAGCACCATGGTTCAAAAGCATCAATTCTTTGGTGTTCAGCTTTTGTTATACTCCAACTCTCACATCCATACATGACCACTGGAAAAACCATTGCATTGATTAAATGGACGTTTGCTGGCAAAGTAATGTCTTTTCCAACACCATAGTTCAAAAGCATCAGTTCTTCAGAGCTCAGCTTTCTTCACAGTCCAACTCTCATTCATACGTGACCCCTGGAAAAACCATAGCCTTGACTAGACAGACCTTTGTTGGCAAAGTGATGTCTCTGCTTTGTAATATGCTGTCTAGGTTGGTCATAGCTTTCCTTCCAAGGAGTAAGTGTCTTTTAATTTCATGGCTGTAATCACCATCTGCAGTGATTTTGGAGCCCCCCAAAATAAAGTCTGACACTGTTTCCATGTTTCCCCATCTATTTCGCATGAAGTGATGGGACCACATATATACAGGGATAATATTTTTCAGATTATTTTATCTTATAGATTATTACAAAATATTGAATATATTGAGCATAGTTCTATGAGTTCCTTGACTTACAAAATAGGTCCTTAATTTGATATATTCTAAGGTTCAGTTTTTTGTTTATTTGGCACATTTTCATTAAAATATGTGTTTTGTTATTTGCCTAGTTAGTGAATCTAGGGCATAGTGAATCAGGGCATAGTCATATGCCTGAATTTATGAAGACTGTTTCATCTCAGCAGTATACTGAAATCAGTCAATATTTCAACACTCCCTAATGGAAATCTAGTCTCATATTGAAATTTTACCAATGAGGAAACAAAATTGAGACTCTGTCCTTTAGAAAATAAAGGTCTGTGTATTTTATATTCAGCATCAGTGACTTATTTGGATATATTTATTTTGGTCCCCAGTGAAACAGTTTTCTAGAATGTTGAAAAAGGATTTTTGGAGTCTATCATTTATTTATTTAACATGGAAAAAATACTAAATGCATAATTTCACTTGTATAAAATTAAGTAATTTCTCTCAAAAATATCAACACTACTACGATATTACAATGATTATTTATTAAAATGAGAACTAAACTATTTCAGCTTTAGCATCATTCCTTCCAAAGAAATTCCAGGGCTGATCTCCTTCAGAATGGACTGGTTGGATCTCCTTGCAGTCCAAGGGACTCTCAAGAGTCTTCTCCAACACCACAGTTCAAAAGCATCAATTCTTCGGCGCTCAGCCTTCTTCACAGTCCAACTCTCACATCCATACATGACCACTGGAAAAACCATAGCCTTGACTAGACAGACCTTTGTTGGCAAAGTGATGTCTCTGCTTTGGAATATGCTGTCTAGGTTGGTCATAACTTTCCTTCCAAGGAGTAAGTGTCTTTTAATTTCATGGCTGTAATCACCATCTGCAGTGATTTTGGAGCCCCCCAAAATAAAGTCTGACACTGTTTCCATGTTTCCCCATCTATTTCGCATGAAGTGATGGGACCACATATATACAGGGATAATATTTTTCAGATTATTTTATCTTATAGATTATTACAAAATATTGAATATATTGAGCATAGTTCTATGAGTTCCTTGACTTACAAAATAGGTCCTTAATTTGATATATTCTAAGGTTCAGTTTTTTGTTTATTTGGCACATTTTCATTAAAATATGTGTTTTGTTATTTGCCTAGTTAGTGAATCTAGGGCATAGTGAATCAGGGCATAGTCATATGCCTGAATTTATGAAGACTGTTTCATCTCAGCAGTATACTGAAATCAGTCAATATTTCAACACTCCCTAATGGAAATCTAGTCTCATATTGAAATTTTACCAATGAGGAAACAAAATTGAGACTCTGTCCTTTAGAAAATAAAGGTCTGTGTATTTTATATTCAGCATCAGTGACTTATTTGGATATATTTATTTTGGTCCCCAGTGAAACAGTTTTCTAGAATGTTGAAAAAGGATTTTTGGAGTCTATCATTTATTTATTTAACATGGAAAAAATACTAAATGCATAATTTCACTTGTATAAAATTAAGTAATTTCTCTCAAAAATATCAACACTACTACGATATTACAATGATTATTTATTAAAATGAGAACTAAACTAGAAAAAGCTAATTAAATATATTTAATATGCACTTAGGTTCTATTCATTGTGGAGTCTTTCAAATGGTTCAGTGGTTGGATTATGTTCAGCAATATGCATCAAGCAGATAGACAGATGTGAAAGAGACATGGAGACAGATGTGTGAAGGAGAACTATATTTTATACAAATTAAAATTACTAAGCAAAACAGTTCCTTTAGAGTATTTCTTTTCTGCAGACTGTCTTTTCCTAAACCAAATTTAGGAAAAAAGAGGTATATGCAACATTCATCATTTAAGGAGTTAATAAACCTCTAAAATTCTGTGATCTCAACATGTTAACAATGCAAATGGTAATTACTACACAGTCAACTGAGTTTATACTCGAATAATACAATACATCAACACACCGAACTCACAAAACTAAAGCTTGTTTCACAAAATAATGTATGTTTCTTTACCTACCAAGTTGAAAACATTTATAAACATAAACCAAACATTTTGGATATCTACAGAGAAATTTCACCTCCTACTATCTTCAGGCTGTACAGAAACAGGAAAGAAACAATGCTAACTTAAGTTAGATAAAGAAAAGGGAGTCCATTTAAAATACTGTGATTGTGAGTGTGTGTGTGTGTTTGGGAGACAAGAGAGATATTGTGTGCATGTCCCTGACTTGGGTTCTAACTCTGGTTATATTATCACTTGATTATAATCCTACTGATCTAGGCTAGTTTAATTTTGATTTGTTGGTTTTGTAGACACCTTTGCCATTTTACCTAGGACCAGAGCCTGATGGCTAAGAGTGTGCATTCTGTCCTCAGACATACATTCTCCATTCTGCACACCTAAGAGTTACATGCATTTGAGTGGTTACAGAATTTTTACATCTTAATTTTCCAGTTTGTGAGAAAGAATTACAATCCCTAATTTATAGACTTCTTTGGGAATATATGATACATGGAAATCACCTATCATAATGAATAGCAATATTTAATAAATTTTTTCCCAAACTTTGAAATGATGCCATGGAAAATAATTTCATTCATCTTAGAATCATGTTACGGCATGAGGATACAATCTCAATATAATATTTGTTTTTAGTTTAATTAACAGAATCAAGGCATTTGAAGCTGGTTATTTAATTGGGAGTCCATTAAGGGATATATGGATATTTGTAAGCAGACATTTTTTTTTTCTGTGCATCAAATAAGTCTTGTTTCAGGGATGGGTAACTGAAAAGGCTTACACTACTACCTAATATGCTATTTATTTTTATGCAAATATAATCCTATAAAATAATAGCACAGACATTTAATAAGTTACATTTAATGAATATCTAAGGAGACTGAAATTAGAAGTTGTGCATCTTATAATAATCATTGGCTAATAATAGCTCAATAAATTACTGTTAGAGAAAATTATGCTTGGAAAAGAAAAAAACTAAAATGGAGTCACACTTGTTTGGCTTAAATGTAGTGATTGTTTACCACATTTTAAATCTAAGTTATTAAATAAATTCTGAGTACACCTATTTGAAGGGTACTACTTTTATCATTTTGCAGCATACTTTATTAACTAAAAGGTGCCTTATTCCTGCATAATACCCTATGTGTTGACTCTTTAGAAAGTAATAGCTGCAATGTCTATATTTTCCTGTGATCCATGGATAAGCTGAACATTCCTGGTAGCATCTGTATGTTTGACTTCAGTGCTACACTTACACATTAATGTGACTATGTTTTACCAATTGAATTAGGCTGCTGGTAGCTTGCTTGTCACTTGTTTCCTTCTTCCTACTGGTATTTTAAAAGCCTATATTCTGGTAGTAGCAAACCTTTTATATTTTTCACCTTTGCCTCTGATTTTTTATTTAGGACATTGCTTTAAAGAGAATAGAATATTGGGGGTTCTGAATTTCACTGTGCTGTGCTGTGCTTATTTGCTCTGTTGTGTCCATATCTTTGCCATCCCATGGACTTTAACCCACCAGGGTCCTCTGTGCATGAGATTCTCCAGGCAAGAATACTACAGTGGGTTGCCATTTCCTTCTCCAGGGGATTTTCCTGACCCACTGATCAAACCCGTGTCTCCTACAGTAATATAGTGTTCTTTGCCACCAGGGAAGCCGGAGAGGTAAATTATATTTATTTTGATATTTATCTTTTCTCTCCTTCCTTTCCTTTCTTTTCTTCCAAACTTCTTCCTTCCTTAGCTCTCCATTTATTTACACATTCAACAAATATTTATTGAGTATCAACTATGCATCAAGAGTTGTCTGGCTAAATTTCTTTTCTTTTTTTTTTCACATTCTGGTTAAACAATAGAATAAATCTATATTACTTAATACATGCCTCCTTTGATTATGGTCAAATTAGATACTGTTTTCATTGCTTTAGGAATTGCCTTAGGCATTCTGAAAGTCAGAATGCCTGAGGCTGTCATCTCTGTTCTATTCATACCACATGCGTCAGCCATGGTAGCGATCTCATTTTTCCACAAGTGAAAAAGTTGGTGCTTATAAAAAAATCAGTCTTCAAAACCATTGCTGACTCCATTCATCAAGCTCCTGATAGAAAAGAGGGAAGTGAACAGCTCCATGTGAACACTTTGTATTTACTGGATGTGCTGAAGCAATAGGCAAGTGTGAACATAATTAATTGGGGATTTTGGATAGTATAGGAACAAGCTGACCTCTGTGATGATTGCAATTGGAACTATAAGTACCACTTTGCCTTTATGGGAGACTATAAGATTTAAGCCAAAGGAAAAATATGGAAGTGATAAATTTGCTCTTACTTATTTTTGCATGTATTATTTTCAGTTCTGTCCCTTTTTAAATTTAGTGCTCATGGAAATAACAATCCACAGTGAGACATGGTGCTCTGTGCTATTCTGTTTTAGGATGTTCCCTTGCTCTCTTTCTTCCTTTCACAAACTACTTTAAACCCCCGCTGCCTCCTGCCTCCCCCAGGCTCCATCAGTGCCTTAGGCTGTGAAATCTGAATAGGAAATAAGTTACTCCTAGACAGATCAGATACATTTTATATGCAAGTAATTTCATCCAGGATATCATGAGTACACTAATCTGAGTGTTTGACATAGTGATTTATCAGTGTCTTTAATATGTCACTTAAATATTAGAATCCCCTGACCCAACAGGATTTGGTTGGAGTGGTGGCTAAACCTTCTATTTTCTTTTTCTGTTTTTGTTTGTTTGTTTGTTTTTAAGATGCCTAGTTTAACACAGCCAATTCTTATAACATTCATTGTATTTGGGAATGGGATTTGGGATTTGTCCCCACATTTTATATTTCATCACCTTATACATTTTTCATCTCTTTCCTCCAGCTTTTGTCTAATCCTTACAGGATTATGTTTATTTTGAAAGTTCTACCCCTAGAAAATATTGAAAGAAGTGGCTCAGTCCATAAGCCATCTTATTAAAACATTCTTTACATTTTATGGTTTTCTCTAACTAATATTCTCTAAATATTACAAAAATATTTTGGACTATATACTTTGTAACAAAGAAAAAGGAAGAATGAAAGTGAGAGAGTCATCTGAATAATACTGGAGTTGACTGCCAGTGAGCAAAAATATTTTGAAACTAAAAAATTATCAGGGAAGCTGAATGAGAACATTCCTTAAAATAGCTTTATTAGTTACTCCCCTCATGATTACAAAATTTTTGACAATCACACACCTGGCACACAGGAAGGTGCTTAATTCAGGACCATAGGGGCCTCATTAGCAGATTCTTCAATACAACTGTTTTGGTCCCTGTGTCAATTAGATTTCTTTGTAAAATAGCAAGAATACATCTTTCCACTGTTTTCCTCTGTGGTGGACAAAAGGCCCAAGAGACTAAAAATTAATAATTGAAATCACCATTCATAATATCTAGAAGTTAACTGCTTTAATATTTTTGTTTCTTTAATTAACTAAAATAAAATTTTATTTGTACACAGATTTGGGACAAAATTTGTAGTAGACATGACTTCTTTTTAACCCCAAAATGCCTGTTCTAAAATAATGTTCAATGCAATTACAATCAATTCCCAAACGGTGCTTTTAAAAGGAGCTTTATTTCATTATCCCTGTTAGTTGCAATGATAACCAATGATAAGCAGGATGAGATAAAAATATACTTGTATTAACTAAACCAAAATTATATATTTGTTCAGTTTCTTCATCTATAAAAAACTGCAATATATACCATGTGGGGTTATTGACCACGTCATACAATAGATCTTATTTGGCCTCCATAACAATGATTATTTTTCTTAAACTTGAAGGATTTCACCAAAATAATATTTGCTACTTGCAAATGATTTTCTCTTTGGCAGTTAGTTATAAGATTCTTCAAATCTCTTTGTTGTCTTTTAGATACAGTGCTGCAAAAAATCATTAAATTATCTTAAGAAGATAGAAATATTTTGTATTAGTGTTAGAGGTTTAATTTACACCTAAGTACTTATTCTTATCTATATAAGATAAATAATCACAGCTACCTCTGGTATAAATAACCACAGCTACCTCTGGTATAAATAACCACAGCTACCTCTGAGCAGCTACCTGCTCAGGTACCTTACTTTCATTATATCTCTAAAAATACTACATATTATTATCTACTTTTTTTGTAAGATAATACTCTCATATTTCTTTAGTTTTTGTTTTGCACTGAAGAATAGTTAACTTAAAATGTTGCAGGTATATAAGTCTTAATTGTTTATCTATTTTATATATTTTTTATTCAGTTGCTAGGTTGTGTCCACCTCTTTGTGATTCCCCTGGACCTTGTCACACCAGGCTTTTTGTTCTTCACTATCTCCCAGAGTTTGCTCAGACTATGTCCATTAAGTCAATGAAGCCATCCAACCATCTCATCCTCTGTCATCTTCCTGCCCTCAGTCTTTCCCAATATCAAGATCTTTTCCAGTGAGCCAACTCTTCACATCAGGTGGCCAAAGGATAGGAGCATGAGCCTTAGAATCAGGTTTTCCAATGAATATTCCCGATTGATTTCCTTTAGGATTGACTGGTTTGATTTCCTTGCTATCCAAGGGACTGTCAAGAGTCTTCTCCAGCATGAAAGTTCAAAAACATCAATTCTTGGGTGCTCAGCCTTCTTTATGATTCAACTCACAGATCTGTACATGGTTACTGGAAAAACCATAGCTCTGACTAGACAGACCTCTGTCAGCAAAGTGATGTCTTCCTATTTAATACACTGTCTAGGTTTGTTATAGCCTTTTCTCCAAGGAACAAGTATCTTAATTTCCTGGCTGCAGTCACCATCTGCAGTGATTTTGGAGCCCAAGAAAATAAAGTTTGTCACTATTTCCATTTTCTTCCCCATCTATTGCCATGAAGTGATGGGATCAGATACCATGATCATTGTTTTTGAAGACTGAGTTTTAAGCCAGCTTTTTCACTCTCCTCTTTCATTTCATCAAGAGGCTCTTTAGATCCTCTTCATGTATTGCCATTAGGGTAGTGTCATCTGCATATCTGAAGTTATTAATATTTTTCCTGGAAATCTTGATTCCAGCTTGTGCTTCATTCAGCCATAGTGATGTATGTTTGCTCACTCTAAATTCTCAATTTAATCTCCCCTCCCTTTCTGCTTTGGTAACCATAAGATTGCTATATATGTCTATGAGTCTATTTCTGTTTTGTAAATAAGTTCAGTTGAATCATTTTCTTATCTACTCTTTTAACAGATGAGGAAAATGAGACTCTGAGAAACTGAATAACTTATCCATTGTCACATAACTGATAAATGATAAAAGTAAACTTAAATTTTAGTGCTTTTTTTGGGGCTGTGAATTTTCTGACATTTCCATGTGGATTATTTTTGACTTATAAATTAAAATGTAAAGATAACAGAAAAAATATTGCCATTTTGTGGGCTTATAAAATAAGCATAGTTCAGTTCAGTTGCTCAGTCATGTCCAACACTTTGTGATCCCATGGACTGTAGCACACTAGGCTTCCCTGTCCATCACCAACTCTCAGAGATTGCTCAAACTCATGTACATACAGTCGGTAGTGCCATCCAACCATCTCATCCTCTCTCATCCCCATTTCTACCTGCCTTCAGTCTTTCCCAGCGTCAGGGTCTTTTCCAATGAGTCAGTTCTTGGCATCAGGTGGCCCAGGTGTTGGAATTTCAGCTTCAGCACCAGTCCTTCCAGTGAATGTTCAGAACTGATTTCCTTTAGGATGGACTGGTTGGATCTCTTTGCAGTTCAAGGGACTCTCAAGAGTTTTCTCCAACACCACAGTTCAAAAGCATCAGTTCTTTGGTGCTCAGCTTTCTTCATAGTCCAACTCTCACATCCATACATGACTACTGGAAAAAACATAGCTTTGACAAGATGGACCATTGTCAGCAAACTGTCTATGCTTTTTAATATGTTGACTACATTTGTCATAGCTTTTCTTCCAAGGAGCAAGTATCTTTTTATTTCATGGTTGTAGTCACCTTCTGGAGTGATTTTGGAGACCAAGAAAATAAAATCTCTCATTGTTTCCAAGTTTCCCCATCTATTTGCCATGCAGTGATGGGACCAGGTTCCATGATCTTAGGTTTCTAAATGTTGTGTTTTAATCCAACTTTTTCACTCTCCTCTTTCACTTTCATCAAGAGGCTCTTTAGTTCTTCTTTGGATTGTTATAAAGAAGGTGTCATCTGCATATCTGAGGTTACTAATATTTCTCCCAGCAATTTTTATTCCAGCTTGTGGTTCATCCAGCCCAGCACTTTGCATTATGTATTTTGCATATAAGTTAAATAAGCAGGGTGACAATATACAGTCTTGACGTACTCCTTTCCCAGTTTGGAGCCAGTTGGTTATTACATGTCCAGTTCTAACTGTTACTTCCTGACCTGTATACAGATTTCTCATGAGGCACGTAAAGTGGTTTGGTATTCCCTTCTTCTGAAGAATTTTCCAGCTTGTTGTAATCCACACAGTAAAAGACTTTGACATAGTCAATAAAGCCAAACTGTTGTTTTTCTGGAATTATTTTGCTTTTTCCATGATCCGGTGGATGCTGGTAATTTGATCTCTGGTTCTTCTGTCTTTTCTAAATCCTGCTTGAAAATCTGAAAGTTCACAGTTCACATACTGTTGAAATCTGGCTTGGAGAATTTTGAGCATTACTTTATTAGTGTGTGAGATGAGTATAATTGTGTGGTAGTTTGAACATTCTTTGGCATTGCTTTTCTTTGGGGTTGGAATGAAAACTGACCTTTTTCAGTCCTGTGGCCATTGCTGAATTTTCCAGATTTGCTGGCATAATTAGTGCAACTCTTTAGCAGCATCATCTTTCAGGATTTGAAATAGCTCAACTGGAATTCCATCACCTCTACTAGCTTTGTTCCTAGTGATACTTCCTAAGGTCCACTTGACCTCACTTTCCAGAATGTCTAGCTTTAGGTGAGTAATCACACCATCATGGTTATCTGGGTCATAAAGATCTTTTATGCAGAGTTCTGTGTATTCTTGCCATCTCTTTTTAATATCTTCTGCTTCTGCTAGGTCCATACCATTTCTGTCCTTAATTGAGCCCATCTTTGCATGAAATGTTCCCTTGGTATCTCTAATTTTCTTGAGGAGATCGCTAGTCTTTCTCTTTTCTCCTTAGCCTTTAGCTTCTCATCTTTTCTCAGCTATTTGTAAGGCCTCCTCAGACTACCATTTGACCTTTTTCAGTTTTGATACCTGCATCCTATACAATGTTATGAACTTCCATCCATAGTTCTTCAGGAGGTACTCTGTCTATGAGATCTAATTCTTTGAATCTATGTGTCACTTTCACTGTATAATCATAAGGGATTTGATTTAGGTCATACCTGGATGTTCTAATGGCTTTCTGTACTTTCTTCAATTTAAGTCTGAATTTTATAATAAGGAGCTCCTCATCTGAGCCACAGTCAGCTCCCGGTCTAATTTTTTGCTGACTGTATAGAGCTTCTCCATCTTTGGCTGCAAAGAATAAAATCAATCTGATTTTGTATTGGCCATCTGGTGACGGCCATGTGTAGAGTCTTCTCTTGTGTTGTTGGAAGATGGTGTTTTCTATGACCAGTGCATTCTCTTGGCAAAGTTTATTAGCCTTTGCTCTGCTTCATTTTATACTCCAAGGCCAAATTTGCCTGTTACTCCAGGTGTTTCTTGAGTTCCTATTTTTGCATTCCAGTCCCCTATAATGAAAAGGACATCTTTTCTAGGTGTCATTTCTGGAGGTCTTCTAGGTCTTCATAGAACTGTTCAGCTTCTTCAGCATTACTGGTCAGGGCATAGACTTGGATTACTGTGATATTGAATGGTTTACCTTGGAAACAAACAGATCATTCTGTCATTTTTAAGAATGCACCCAAGAACTTCAGTTTGGACTCTTTTGTTGACTATGAGGGCTACACCATTTCTTCTAAGAGATTCTTGCCCACAGTAACTAGATATAATATCATCTCAGTTAAATTCACCCATTCTAGTCCATTTTGGTTCACTGATTGCTAAAATGTTGATGTTCACTCTTGCCATCTCCTGTTTGACCACTTTCAATTTGCCTTTATTCATAGACCTAACATTCCATTTTCCTATGCAATATAGTTCTTTACAGCTCAGGCTTTACTTCCATCACCAGTCACATCCACAACTGGGCATTGTTTTTGCTTTTTGTCCATCTTTTCATTCTCTCTGGAGTATTTCTCCACTGTTCTCCATTAGGGTATTGGACACCTATTGACCTGGAGAGTTCATCTTTCAGTGTCATATCTTTTTGCCTTTTCATGCTATTTCTGGAGTTCTAAAAGCAAGAATACTGAAGTGGTTTGCCATTCCCTTCTCCAGTAGATCATGTTTTGTCAGAACTCTCCACCATGACTTGTCTGTCTTGGGTGGCCTTACACAGCATGGCTAATACTTTCTTTGAGTGAGACAAGCCTTATAAAATATTAATGCCAATAAATTTTGTCTGCATTGTTTTCTGACAGTAAAAAGCATAGCAATGAAGCATAATTCCACAACATATAGTCATTTGTGGTTTGCACTTTTCATTCATATCCTCCTTCATGCCTAATTTTCTTCCTTTTTGAATTTCATGCTTCTTTTTTTATTATAGTATCTTATATATCTTCAGTAATATATATAAGTATCATCATAATTATTATTAATAACATTTCTTTCTCTGGTCACTAGGGTTGATGCCAAAGTGTGGGCTTTTCTTTTTTTTTTTTTTAAGCTTTTAAAAAATGTTTATTGAACACATACTATGTTCTAAATGTTGGCTCACATGCTAAAATGGAGGACAAGGAAATGTTCATAAGACTTTGGGCAATAGAAAAAATAGGGTTAATCTTTATTATTATTGTAGGGTTTCTACTATCAGATAGACAATAGCAAATATTTTTAATATATTTTCTTTTTTAAAATATAAATTTATTTATTTTAATTGGAGGTTAATCACTTTTTATAATATTGTATTGATTTTGTCATACATCAACATGAATCTGCACAGGCATATACGTGCTCCCCATCCTGAACCTCCCTCCTTCCTCCCTCCCTGTACCATCTCTCCAGGTCGTCCCAGTGCACCAGCCCCAAGCATCCAGTATCCTGCATCAAACCTGGACTAGTGATTCATTTCATATATGATATTATACATGTTATATATTTTAAATGCAGTATTTTACAAGATGTTAACTAATTCTAAAATCAGTACCACCTGTGACTTTTGTTAGGTTCCAAAACATTGGGGTGTCAAGTAGTAAATTAGCCAAGAAGTTTGAATGACAACTTGAATATACCTCAGGAAAAGCATGCTCACACAATTCCTGTGCATGCAAGTCAAACAGAATGAATGAAAATAAAAATGCACTTATCAGTGGGGAAAGGTGCACAGAGAGTATGTGTAACTATGTCTGGAAATAAAATGTAACTTATATATAATTGGTACATATTAGATGAAGATATGAAATCACTTTTAATAATTATATATGTAGAAATCTGTAATAAATTTCTTTTTGGAACATGAGAACAACAGAACTAAGTCATTATCACAGAATGAGATGTTGAGTAATCTATCTCTTTCATTTTGGTTTTAGGGGATAAAATGGAAGAGCATGACATCCTAGAAGTAAAATAAATAAAATTAGTATTGAATTGATTATAGACATGGAATGACCTGTGAAATTTCAATATTCTTAACACTGTGGTAAAAATAGTATTTTAATCCTTATATTTTGGTGACTTTTCAAGATATTAGCACTTACTCTTTGAATAGAGTATGTTGAGTAATCTATCTCTTTCATTTTGGTTTTAGGGGATAAAATGGAAGAGCATGACATCCTAGAAGTAAAATAAATAAAATTAGTATTGAATTGATTATAGACATGGAATGACCTGTGAAATTTCAATATTCTTAACACTGTGGTAAAAATAGTATTTTAATCCTTATATTTTGGTGACTTTTCAAGATATTAGCACTTACTCTTTGAATAGAGCAGTATAAGGTAGAGGTTAGTATATGAGGCTGCTGCTTCTGCTGCTAAGTTGCTTCAGCCTTGTCTGACTCTGTGCAACCCCATAGATGGCAGCCCACCAGGCTCCTCTGTCCCTGGGATTCTCCAGGCAAGAACACTGGAGTGGGTTGCCATTTCCCTCTCTAATGCATGCATGCATGCTAAGTCGCTTCAGTCATGTCTTACTCTGTGCGACCCCATGGACAGCAGCCCACCAGGCTCCTCTGTCCACGAGATTCTCTAGGCAAGAACACTGGAGTGGGTTGCCATTTCCTTCTGACTAGATTTAAATTCTAGTCCTGCTACTCACTTAACAGTAGGGCCTTATTCATTTGAATTAGTAAACCTCTGCAAGTTTGAGGTTCTTCCTAAAAAATAAATATAATAAATTAACCATGGCTTTTCTTATAAAAATTTATGAAAACTTTTGTTTATACTGACTTGGTGGAATACATTTTCAATGACACTTAATAGATATTCATTAAGCATCTCTCTCTCTCTCTGTCTTTTTTTTTTTTTGGTCAAGAACTTACATAGATACAAGAATTTACATAGATACAAGAATTGTATAAGCTAATAAAACATAGTCTGTGCTTTCATGAGCTTGTAAGTACATCCAGAATGTAAATGTAAACAAAGAAATGAACTGAAATTAGAAGTCACTGAACTGGGAAGTATATACAGGTTGGCTAAATTGTTATAATCGCAAGCCTGAGCTAGATATAGACACAAAAAGCTTAATGATAATATTGAACCTTACAGATGGATAACCTTGCTGCTATATTTGGTGATTTTCTAGAATTTACTAATTCTTTTTTCTATTTGGCCACTTTTTTTTTTTTTTGGTCAAGAACTTACATAGATACAAGAATTTACATAGATACAAGAATTGTATAAGCTAATAAAACATAGTCTGTGCTTTCATGAGCTTGTAAGTACATCCAGAATGTAAATGTAAACAAAGAAATGAACTGAAATTAGAAGTCACTGAACTGGGAAGTATATACAGGTTGGCTAAATTGTTATAATCGCAAGCCTGAGCTAGATATAGACACAAAAAGCTTAATGATAATATTGAACCTTACAGATGGATAACCTTGCTGCTATATTTGGTGATTTTCTAGAATTTACTAATTCTTTTTTCTATTTGGCCACAGGTTTGTTAATAATTTAAGCATTGTTATTTTTAAAATATTTAAAAAATTTTTTAAAAATTTCACAAAGATTTTATGATCTTGATCATTTGCTTGTTTTCTATTATAATAAAGTTAAAATTTTTCTATTAGCTTTAACATGTTTTCGTTGTACTCTGTACTCAGTCATTTTTGTATCTAGTCTGAAGGTACTCTCCCTTAAGAGAAAATGATTTCCTTAAAGTTTTAAGTATCTTTAGTGTGCTTTCTCAAAATTCAATGTGTACATAAATCTCTTGGAGAGCTGCATTCAGTGATTCTGGGTTAGGGCCTGAGATTCTACATTTCTAATAAATAAGCTTTCCTATTTCAATGAAGCAACTGCCTTAGAGTTGTTAAGAAATAGGACCAAGAGTAGTCATGCCTAATTTGCATCCACTAAGGCTGATAGTCTGTATAACCTCTGTGGCCAATTAACCTTCTAATGCTTTATGTGGAAGCAGGAAAAGAAACATTTTCAGTAAACTTGAATTTAAGCAGGTTGGATATAAAAGAGTTAACAAGCTAGAATCAGAAACTGGATCATATTCAGTACAGTTCAGTTCAGTCACTCAGTCATGTCCGACTCATTGCCTCTCCATGAATCGCAGCACGCCAGACCTCCCTGTCCATCACCAACTCCCAGAGTTCACTCAGATTCACGTCCATTGAGTCAGTGATGCCATCCAGCCATCTCATCCTCTGTCATCCCCTTCTCCTCCTGCCAAAAAGCCCTCCCAACATCAGTCTTTTCTGAGTCAACTCTTCGCATGAGGTGAACAAAGTACTGGAGTTTCAGCTTTAGCATCATTCCTTGCAAAGAACACCCAGGGCTGATCTCCTTCAGAATGGACTGGTTGGATCTCCTTGCAGTCCAAGGGACTCTCAAGAGTCTTCTCCAACACCACAGTTCAAAAGCATCAATTCTTCAGTACTCAGCTTTCTTCACAGTCCAACTCTCACATCCATACATGACCACAGGAAAAACCATATCTTTGACTAGATGGACCTTTTTTGGCATAGTAATGTCTCTGCTTTTCATTATGCTATCTAGGTTGGTCATAACCTTCCTTCCAAGGAATAAGCATCTCCTAATTTCATGGCTACAGTCACCATCTGCAGTGATTTTGGAGCCCCAAAAGTAAAGTCTGACACAGTTTCCACTGTTTCCCCATCTGTTTCCCATGAAGTGATGGGACCGGATGCCATGGTCTTTGTGTTCTGAATGTTGAACTTTAAGCCAACTTTTTCGCTCTCTTCTTTCATTTTCATCAAGAGGCTTTTTAGTTCCTCTTCACTTTCTGCCATAAGGGTGGTGTCATCTGCATATCTTAGGTTATTGATATTTCTCCTGACAATCTTGATTCTAGCTTGTGCTTCTTCCAGCTCAGTGTTTCTCAAGATGTACTGTGCATATAAGTTAAATAAGCAGGGTAACAATACAGCCTTGATATACTACTTTTCCTATGTGGAATCAGTCTGTTGTTCCATGTCCAGTTCTAACTGTTGCTTCTTGACCTGCATATAGGTTTCTCAAGAGGCAGTTCAGGTGGTCTGGTATTCCCATCTCTTTCAGAATTTTCTACATTTTATTGTGATACATACAGTCAAAGGCTTTGGCATAGTAAATAAAGTAGAAATAGGTGTTTTTCTGGAATTCTCTTGCTTTTTCCATGATCCAGCGGATGTTGGCAATTTGATCTCTGGTTCCTCTGCCTTTTCTAAAACCAGCTTGAACATCTGGAAGTAC
Organism: Madoqua kirkii; assembly: GCA_006408675.1. Classification (NCBI taxonomy): domain Eukaryota; kingdom Metazoa; phylum Chordata; class Mammalia; order Artiodactyla; family Bovidae; genus Madoqua; species Madoqua kirkii. The sequence continues at coordinate 27,943 of SJYC01147940.1, forward strand.
ATGGCTCACATATTGCTGAAGCCTGGCTTGGAGAATTTTGAGCATTACTTTACTAGCATGGGAGATGAGTGCAATTGTGTGGTAGTTTGAGCATTCTTTGGCATTGCCTTTCTTTGGGATTGGAGTGAAAACTGACCTTTTCCAGTCCTGTGGCTACTGCTGAGTTTTGCAAATGTGCTGGCATATTGAGTACAGCACTTTCACAGCATCATCTTTCAGGGTTTGAAATAGCTCAACTGGAATTTCATCGCCTTTACTAGCTTTGTTTGTCGTGATGCTTTCTAAAGCCCACTTGACTTCACATTCCAGGATGTCTGGCTCTAGGTGAGTGATAACACCATCATGATTTTCTTGGTTGTGAAGATATTTTTTGTACAGTTCTGTGTATTCCTATCACTTGTTATTAATATATTCTGGTTCTGTTAGGTCCATACCATTTCTGTCCTTTATCGAGTCCAACTTGTACTCTCAAATCTGTTAACATTTAGTTAATTCTATTTTTTAATATTTTAGCAATAAAATAATCTCATGTTAAACTGCAAACTGCTTTATTACTACCAATAATCAGAGTTTGAGCAACCTCTGGGAGTTGGTGATGGATAGGGCATCCTGGTGTGCTCTAGTCCATGAGGTCACAAGAGTCAGTCATGACTGAGCAACTGAACTATCTCCCTTAGAAGATCTTTTATAAAGTAAAATTTATACATCTGTTATTTCCTATAAATAGCAAGTTCATTTCCTATGTTGGCTTTTATTTCATCTACATCATTTATGGCATATGGATGACATATCATCTCACTATGGAAATGATAATAATCAAATTTCAGCTATTCCGCCTCTCTTCATTATCAGAAAGAAAGAAAATGAAACCCTCATATATAATCCATGTCCTTACATTTGCCAAAACTTGCTTTCCTCAGTAGTGTAGACTTGTGGCATATGATCCTTCTACATATTTGCTTCATTTGAGAGTTAAGTCTAGTCTTTGCTTCAGGTCTGGCCCATGCATAATTCTGGATGTAAATTTGGGAGGAAACTACCAAGATGAGGTTGTGGAAACTCGTCTTTTAGCCTGATACACTGTAACAATGACTCCTAAACTTTCCCCATACTCATGTAGAGGGCACACACTGTGCCCTTCTCCCACATCCAGCCCTCCCAGGATATATCTAGAAAGCAAAACCCAACCAGATTGCTATCTATGTCCTCCTTTTACATTTTTACTATAAAAGAGTTAAAAAAGTTAAAAAACACTGTTATAATTATGAATTCTTCTGAACCCAGGTCCTATTTCTTTAACACCACTCTACAATATTTATTTTTATTTAAACAATGAGATAGACAAGAGCATCATAATTTTCTAATTTTTCAACTTGAAGCTTTTAAAAAGTAGAGTGATTGAGAAGATGACCCAAATCCATATGAAGCTTTCAAAACATTCACTATTATATTAATAATAATCGTAAGTATTTGGTATTTTTTATACTGTGCATTGTTTAAACCTCTTTCCATACATTTTCTCATTTAAAGTTTCTTAAAACACTAGTTATTATTTGATTTCAGAGACAAGAATTAAAGCTTAAGAAGTTAAGCGACTCACACACTTGTTAAGGGACAGAGATGAATATAGAAAGATTTTTGATCCCAGGCCCTATTTCTTAAATACAATATATATTTATTTTTTTTATGAAGAAAAGATGATGAGGGAATGATACAACTACATCTTTTAAATCTATGATATAAAATAATTACTCATTATAGGAGAAAGATGGTTGAAGATACTCTAATTTTATACATTTAAAAATACTCTATAAATCTGGGATTTAATTATGAACTGAACTTGAGGTTTGAGTATGTTATTGAAGTTTATATGTGCATTACTAGAGGAAAAGGAGAATAAAGTGCTTACTATGATTTTTTTTCATTTTGTTCGTAGGTATTTGAGGTATTGGAACAGAAAATGGTAACCCACTCCAGTATTCTTGCCTGGGAAATTATATGTACAGAGGAGCCTTGCAGGTTACTGTCCAAAGGGTCACAAAGAATTGGTCACAACAGAGCATGGTCTAGTACAGCATTTGAGGTAGAAAGAAAGGCATCACGAGAGACAGAATAATGGATACAAATGGCTGCCCTGTTTTACTTTTGCAAAATGCATAATAGTTATCCACAATTATTATGCACATAGTTGTCAGTAGTTGAAAATTAAGTGGATTGATTCATGAAGACATGAATGGAGACACTATAATAAGCTCTGTGCTCATTTTCACAATAGGACACATTATCTCAATTTTATCCCAACCTTATATCATTATTATCACAAGTTTATATATGAGGTAAGGTGATTTGCTTAAGATGCATAGCAAGAAATGGCAAACAGCAGAGTCAGACTACAAACCCAGCAAGTCTTCCTAATCCTTGTACTCAGTAGCTCAGTTGTGTCCAACTCTTTGCGACCCCATGGACTACAGCCCACCAGGCTCCTCAGACCATGGGATTCTCCAGGGAAAAATACTAGAGTGGGTTACCATTTCCATCTCCACGGTATCCTTGGGACCCAGTGATCAAACTCAGGTCTTCTGCGTCTCCTGCATTGGCAGGTGGATTCTTTACTGTCTGAGCCTTATACTAGTTAATAAATTTTGCTAATGAGTATACGTGGAAGGAACTATTTGTAGACTAGATGACTAGCTATTTGCTTCCATAACAACTCTGACAAAGGTAATGCTACATAGCCAAGATTACACAGGGCAAAAGTATTCAACAGATGGTCCTGTTTCAACATAGTAACTAACAATCTGATTTAGCTTGGACATTAACTTGGAAACTTGTATTTTTTTGTAAGAGGTGGCTATACATACTTAAAACATCTTCTAAACTTTAAGTTAGTCCACATGAGATTATACTACCTGGGCTACTCTGTATTACCAGAGCTCCAAAATTACTAATTATCTGATAACACTGAACTACCCACGATGCCAGGCCTCAAAAAGAAAAAAAATAAATTGAATCATGTTTGGGATTTAAAATAATTTTTAGCATAAATATTTTTAGCAAAAAATGTTTATACATAACACATATCTATGTGTGTATTTAGATAGATAAAGACCTATTTGCACACAGGTATATACATAAGGTTCTAAAATTTGACAACCCTTCATCCCAGATTTGAACTATTAAAAATATATATTTTGCATACATAAAAGACATGCTGTCAGCAGATAGAGCCATGTTGGCAGCCCATGGAATAAGTCATGTTTTTCTAGAATTGATTGATGGTTTGCTGAGGAAAAGAACTTAGAGCTTTGGGAAAAAATGTCATAAAACAGAAAATAAATATGAACTGCTGTGGTATTTGGCAACCTTTTATCAACTCTGTAAGCCAAAAGGGCAGTCTGCCAAACCTCAAATACAATTGAATTTTATCTAGAGTAGATAAAAACATTGTAGCAAAATAAATAAGGAGAAAAGCATAGTATCATCTTAATCTGAAGAAATATGAGGGAATTGGAATATTGAATATCTTTTATATGAACAAACCCATGAACTGGTTTTGTTTTGTTTTCTTTCATAATATATACAATAGAGGATATGTTAGGTTATAGTCCCAGTGGGAAGTTCCACTTTGTGCTTGCTATTTAACAGATCTTGATGTCTGCATTGAGCAATATAAGGTGTTGAAAGTATATTAATATTCATCTCATTCCAACAATAAAAAATAAATCCATGTTTTAACTTTATAGAGCAACACAAAACATTATTTTTACTTATTTTACTATAAAAGTTGCACTTTTCTTAAAAATCTCTGCAGGTACAGAGTTGTCACCTTAGAATCTCTAAAACAGGGGTCCCCAAACCCCCGCCATGGACCAGTACTGGTCCTGGTCTGAGGCCTGTTAGGAACAAGGCCACACAGCAGGAGATGAGTGGTGGGCTACTCAAGTGAAGCTTCATCTGCTGTTTCCCATTGCTTCAGTTACCCCCTGAACCGTTGCCCCCTCCTCACCTTCAGTCTGTCTTCCAGAAAAAAGTTGTCTTCCATGAAATTGGTCCCAGGTGCCAAAAAAGTTAGAGAACCACTGCTCCAAAAGGTCTTCAAGTCCTAAATTATTGTTTGGACCCATGCTACTGAGTTTCTTGAATAAGTTTGCCATTAGGTTTAATTACTTTGTTTGCAGTTAGGACATAAGCATATTCTCTATTGACCTGGATATTATAGGATTATATTATTATAGGATTATATAGGATTATATTATAGGATTTTATATTATAGGATTATATAGTGTGTGTACTTTAGGAAACACTGCAAACTTTAATTTTTAAACCTTAGAACTATTCACTTTATGTAAACTGAACAAAATTAATGTTGTATTATGTCATAGAATTAAGAATTTCAGGGTC